>BQNB010072688.1:0-32354 GCA_026074375.1 Tanacetum coccineum
CTTATTGTCAAGAAAACAATTTCCTACTTATATCATGTACTGTGTTCGTATTCATAAAACGCGTTTACTTTTGGAAATCGAATTAGTAACCATAGAAACTAAGCAGACCTTCACTCCATCTTACTATAAAGTTGGCATCATCTTATCCCAAATCCTAAACCGAGAAGCCAAGACACATCACTAGTCGCCCTAGGACAATTCACCATTAAATTTGCTCGCCATTAGAGAATTTACTAAATCACCCATTCAACATCGACTTAATGCCGTAGAATTTGGTAGTTTTGACGTCATAATTAGTATGGATTGGTTGGCGAGATACCATGCCGTCATTGTTTATGATGAAAAGATCGTTCGTGTTCCATTCGGAAACGAAACGTTAATTATTCGTAGTAACAAAGCAACCGCGCAAACGAGTCTCGATTGAACATCATCTCGTGTACTAAAACACATAAGTACATGCTAAAAGGATGTCAGGTCGTTTTGGCACGTGTTACTACAAGGGAGACTGAAGATAAGTCGAAGGAGAAACGACTTGAGGATGTACCGATAATTCGAGATTTTCTTGAAGTATTTCCAGAGGACTTGCCGGGTCTTCCTACGACTCGACAAGTGGAAATTTCAGATCAATCTGGTACCTGGTGCTGCATCTGTAGCACGGGCGCCTTATCAATTAGCGCTGTCCGAAATGAAAAAGTTTTCGGAGCAACAACAAGAACTACCCGACAAAGGATTTATAAAACCCAGTTCCTCACCTTGGGGAGCTCTAGTCATGTTTGTCAAGAAGAAGGATGGACCATTTCGAATGTGCATCGACTATCAGGAACTGAATAAGCTGACGATGAAGAATCGTTACCCACTCCCAAGGATCAACGATTTGTCTGATCAACTACAAGGATCCAGTGTTTATTCTAAGATAGACATGCGATCAGGTTATCACCAGCTTCGAGTACTGGAAGAAGATATTCTGAAAACGGCATTCAGAACTCGGTATGGTCATTACGAGTTCCAAGTTATGCCATTTGGTTTGACGAACGCACCGGCGATATTTATGGATCTCATGAATAGGGTGTGCAAACCATATTTGGATAAGTTTGTGATCGTCTTTATTAACGATATACTAATTTTTCAAAGAACAAAAAGGAACACAAAGAACATCTTAAGGTAATTCTGGAATTGCTTAAGAAGGAGGAATTGTATACCGAAATTTTTCTAAGTGTGAATCTTAGATTTCTAAATTACAGTTCCTCGGTCACGTGATTGATAGTCAAGGCATTCACGTGGACCCCACCAAGATCAAATCCATAAAAGATCGGGCATCTCCTAAGGCACCGACGAATATTCATCAATTGTTAAGTCTTACCGGTTATTACCAAAAATTCATCGAAGGATTTTCGAGGATTGCCAAGTCAATGACCAAGCTTACTCAGAAAGGAGTTAAGTTCGACTGAGGAGACAAGCAGAAAGCTGCCTTCCAGTTATTAAAGCAGAAGTTGTGCAGTGCGCCAATTCTGGATTTACCTGAAGGAAACAAAGATTTTGTAGTCTATTGCGATGCTTTGCATAAGGGATTGGGTGTTATATTAATGCAAAGAGAGAAATTAATTTCTTATGCATTACGCCAATAAGAAATTCATGAGGAAAACTATACGACTCTTGATTTGAAACTTGGATCAGTAGCATTTGCTCTAAAGATTTAGAGGTACTATTTGTACGGAACCAGGTGTACGGTGTTCACTGATCACAAGAGTTTACAACACATTCTTAATCAGAAAGAGTGAACATGAGGCAACATCGTTGGTTAGAGTTGCTTAGTGATTACGGCTGTGAGTTTCGTTATCACTTGAGGGAAAGCAAATGTTGTTGCTGTTGATTTGAGCAAGAAGGAGCGAATTAAACCATTAATATTTCGAGCCTTAGTTATGACTATTGGCTTGGATCTTCCTAAACAAATTCTGAATGCTCAGACTAAAGCACGAAAACCAGAGAACATCAAGAACGAAAATGTAAGAGGTATGATCAGGAAGGATATACCAAAGGAGAAGTTGGAACCCCATGCGGATGGAACTTTTAACACCCCTAAATTTACTCGCAGCGAAACCAATATTTGGGTGTTAAATTCATAGTACAATAGTCACAAGAATATAAAGAACGACTCAAAAAGAGACGTTTTAAAATCAAGCAAACATTTCCATTCCTTGGTTTCAGAGTTCAAAAGCGTAGTCCCAAAGCATCGTTACCATAATACTACACAAGTTTGACATAAACAAACTAAAACAAGTTTTTATTTAAGGAATGGATTTTAACATGATGAACAAAAGTTTAGCGCAAATACTCCTCTTTATTTCCTCTAAGCCTCCGGACTTCAATTACCTGAGATAAACATGCTAAAAAGTCAACACGAGGTTGAGTGAATTCATAGGTTTTATAAATGATAAAGAGCTGAACACAAGCATTATAATATTCCTAAGCATCATATAGACTTGTGGGCCAGACAAGCTATTAACCAACAGTTGCATTGAGCTCGTGCCACCGATCCCATTTCGCATAAATAAGATAATCACAATCATATATCAATAATATTCATCATTTGCCCCCAAGGTTAGGTATTACGTCATATACCTACTAAAAATCTCCACATAATAGGTCCGTACATTGGGACTGCTCACAATCGGATCTAAAGCCCAAAAACCGAACCGAGCTGCTTAACCCATAGCGCTATTTATTGTGCAAGCGGCTACCCATCATAGGTAGTTAACGGCTCACGATTGGGGTCTTTTAACATAAAGCTACTCAAGCAACATATCTCATATAATCAAGTCCAAGCATACAAGAAAACTACTTGTGTTCATTTTAGAAAACTAGCATGTATCTCCCTCGCGGGGTTTAAGAAAAATGTTTGAAAAGCGAGGCTATGAACTCACCGTAAGTCGAATAAGCGACGAGGATCAAGAAGCTGAATATATGTATCGAGAGAGGCCACCAACAATCACCGACAACCTATAGGATGTGACGCGACTTAGTATGGTATATAAGTAAAACAATATGTAAGAATAGTTTGACGAGTATAGGATATGTTTCTAAGATATGCACAACATTGCACCTAGACTTAACTAAGGTATTTTTACTCTCAAATTGGTGTGTGACCTGATCTTATATGTAATTAAACATCTACCAAGTTTCGCCATCTAATTCCAATTTTAGATATGGTTAACTATGCATTTACAATTTTTAGCCAAGACGTAAAAACTGAAATTCTGGAATTGACTCATGTTCATGGACTTGTATCTCCTAATCTATAAATGGTACAAACACATGGCTTTCACTCCTGGAAATCACTTGAAGTCTAGTTTTCAAAACTTTAAGCCAATCAATCAACCCATTTACCAATCCACGGGAAATGGATTTTTACTAACCGTAAGTCAAAACAGAAAGTTGACTGAATTTCTATTCCTTACAGAAAAGACCATATGGCCTAATCTTATACATAGAAATGGTGTGAAGAAAAAATGTGGAGCTTCCCTAAGATGTCTAGTACTAACCCATGCCTTAAAACCGAAACCTTTAGTTCAAAAACCTGAAGGTTAACACGTTTTCTAATCAAAGGTCCAGACTTGACCCATTTTCGTATTTTGACCATAACTTCCTCATCCGGAGGAATTGGTTGAGCATCAACTATCACATGATGATAAGACCTATATATACTCATCCATATAATTTAATCATAGGCTCCAGGCCAAAAATATTTAAGAAAACACACGTTTTTGCTACTGTTTTAAAACAGTCTTAATAAAATCCATTCAAACCTATTCTAGCCTCATCCAATACACAATCAACCCACATGCAATGCTACTACACATCTATTAAACATATCCCAATCACTAAAACACAACTTTTTGAAATCAATACAAAATCAAACAAATCCATGTCATGCATGTTCATAAAAATTGAAATCAAGCACATGCATGGATATAATCAAACCATTGAAAAATTACATAGAATACTTTAAAATAAGAACAAGGAATTAAGTAGATGATCAAAACCACAAACCTTGGTGGTTTTTGTGTCTTGATCAAAATCAATGAGGAGCAAAGAAAGACCTAAAATTTTGATTTGATTAACCCAACCTTGTTTAAAATACTTCTAATCAAACCCTTGTTAACCCTTTTTTGCTTTAAATCAAATCAAAACTCTAAAACCTAAAATCTTCAAGAAATCAAGAACTTATGAACTCCATGCATGATGATTTTTATGGATGTAGGGTGATTAGGGTTTGTTGTAGTTGTGATTTAGAGAAGAATGAAGATGATTAGGAGGTGATTTGATTATTGCATGATGATTTTCTTGGTGTGGGAATTTTTAGTCTGACTAAATCATGCATGTGTGAGTATTTGTACAACTAACATGGTATGAAATCTCATATATATAGGAAGTGTTAACATAAAATACATCGATTTATATTAAAACAAATGTGTCGTTGGTTTTGGGGTAAGGGTAACCGAATGTTTTTAGAAAAAAATAGGGGATAATGGTTTTACTTGGTATCTGTCTTAAAACTTAGGGATTGGTATTTATTAGAATTTTATTACTAGTATGCTTCCTAAAATAAAAAAAAATACATATTTATTATTTTTGGTTTATGCATAACCGGCCACCAATGAGTAGGGTGAGCTTGGTTGGGCTTTTGTTTGCTATTTTGTTAATTTACTTTGTTTCCTAGCCCGTTAACCTATTTAACTCGTTAATTCTTATAATAACGCGATTTTTTCGACGCGGTTTCGGCTAAACACAAATAAAAGATGGAAAATAATAAAAATAAAATAAATTAAGCTCTCATGGCTAAATATGGCTTTTATTTTTTACCAAATTTTAATAACTTATAGTATTTTGGCCCGAAAGCTAGCCCGACACTCAAATTTTGCAAAAACGCAAAATTTAATCATGTCACACCCGAAATAGGTCGGATATATTATTTCCAACTAAAATACCTCAAATGAAATTTACGGGCCTATAATTAAGCGTCCATTAGCTTCTTGATCAATAACGGGTGACTTACGGTTTGAAACTCGCCAAAATTCAAGAATTTCGATTTCAACCAAATTTTTGAAAATGTAAATTTATAAAATTAATATAGGAGTTAAAATAAGTAGTGACCTTTTATACGGGAGTTTACAGAACTCTATGCTTGAATAGCAGGAGTTGGTTGCCATGATATGGTAATTTAAAGACTGTGATTATACACGAGTCCCACAAGTCAAAATACTCTAATGACAACGAGAAATTCAACCCTTTTTTATATATTAAATATAATAAATATATAAATATATAATAAGAATCAAAAATCTCAATTGTAGTAAACCGGAAGTATGATTCCCGGGTCGTTATCCCCAACGAGGAATGCAATTGAAAGTCGAGAGTCATTTTGATAATCGATGCTTGAATGGAACAAGATTTAGATTGGTTTTCTAAAACTACGAGAAAATTAAGGCAAACACTTAAAAACAATTAAGGGAAAACTATTTTAAACTAAAAACGCAAAACGGGGATCCTAAAAACACGACCTAAAAACCCTACTTTATCAAAATTAAGTCCTAAAATGATCTTTTTTACTTTTATGAGTCTAAATTGACTAAAAGATAAGAACTAAGAAAACTAGACCAAAAACGAGAGAGATTTAAGCTTAAAAACACGAAAAACGTGAACGAGATTCAATCCCGTTTTAAAAAAAATCAAAATCTAAAATTTTAACCCTACGAAAGCAAATTTATTTTTCCTAGGTCCTACATGATAAAAGAAAATTTTGAAAAAAAAGAATTATATTTTTTAATTTTTATTTAATTTTTTTATGATTTAAAAACTGTTTTAAACTAAATAAAAGATTTAAAATAGTAAACAAACTTAGAAAAATCTAAAAAAAATGCAGAAAAGTAGTTTGGAGTATGCTGGATTCAGGAAAAATAAAAGTGGCTTACCAGCTTATTGGAATAAGCTGGTAATAAGCTGAAAATGGTTATAAGCTAAAACTGGCTAAAATGTGTATTTAAATTAAATAGTGCAAAGGAATATCGAAAAAGACCCTAGGGCAGTTGGTTTGTGTGTGCGTGTGTGAGGTGCTATAAAGGTTGAGTGGGTAGAGGTCAGGGGTTCGAGCCTTGCTCACCCCTGACTTCCCTACTCCCCTCTTTTTTTTTGAAAAACTTTAAAAACAAAGTTATAAATAAGCTGAAAACTAACAACTTTAAAACTTGAGATTATTTTTGAAAAGCTATAATAAGCTCAGAAAATGAGCTTAAAGATGACAGTTTATGGTTTTTTTTACTAAGGCCAAAAATGCTAACAGTTGGCCTTTTTTAGACTAATAAGCAAATGGCATAACAAAATAAGCTAAAACACATAAGCTTCTACCCCTAATAAGCAAAAGCAAACAGGAATCAGCAAAGAATGAGCAGGAAAAAAGCACTAATAAGCTAATAAGCAAAAAGGCCAAGATACTTAGCCAATTAGCCCTAAGGACACTTTTCTAGCTTAGTTTTAAGCTGGCTAAAGGATCCTTATGGCTAAAGGGCTTATATGCCCTTAAAGCTTATCCTATAAGCTTTTAAAATCAGCAATTAAAAGAGAGTTTGAAATACTTATAAGCCTTAAAAAGGGCTTATGAAACCTGCTGTTTTACTCCCCTCTTTTTTTTTGAAAAACTTTAAAAACAAAGTTATAAATAAGCTGAAAACTAACAACTTTAAAACTTGAGATTATTTTTGGAAAGCTATAATAAGCTCAGAAAATGAGCTTAAAGATGACAGTTTATGGGTTTTTTTTACTAAGGCCAAAAATGCTAACAGTTGGCTTTAAAGAGCAAATAAGCAAATGAAAATGAAAGATAAGCAAACACAGATAAATGACTACACCTAATAAACAAATAAGAACAAAATTAAGCAAGAAATTTGAACAGAAAAGCACTAATAAGCTAATAAGCAAAAAGGCCAAGATACTTAGCCAATTAGCCCTAAGGACACTTTTCTAGCTTAGTTTTAAGCTGGCTAAAGGATCCTTATGGCTAAAGGGCTTATATGCCCTTAAAGCTTATCCTATAAGCTTTTAAAATCAGCAATTAAAAGAGAGTTTGAAATACTTATAAGCCTTAAAAAGGGCTTATGAAACCTGCTGTTTTACTCCCCTCTTTTTTTTTGAAAAACTTTAAAAACAAAGTTATAAATAAGCTGAAAACTAACAACTTTAAAACTTGAGATTATTTTTGGAAAGCTATAATAAGCTCAGAAAATGAGCTTAAAGATGACAGTTTATGGGTTTTTTTTACTAAGGCCAAAAATGCTAACAGTTGGCTTTAAAGAGCAAATAAGCAAATGAAAATGAAAGATAAGCAAACACAGATAAATGGCTACACCTAATAAACAAATAAGAACAAAATTAGCAAGAATTTGAACCAGAAAAGCACTAATAAGCTAATAAGCAAAAAGGCCAAGATACTTAGCCAATTAGCCCTAAGGACACTTTTCTAGCTTAATTTTAAGCCGACTAAAGGATCCTTATGGCTTAAGGGCTTATATGCCCTTAAAGCTTATCCTATAAGCTTTTAAAATCAATGCAAATTAAAAGTAGATTTTGAAATACATATAAGCCAAAAAAAGGGCTTAATAAACCTGCCTGTTTTTTATCTCAGTGCATACTGATTTTTGGATTTTTTCTTAAAGGACAAAATGGGGTCTATTTGCCGCTTCAAAATAAGCTAGCAAAAACCTTTAAACCAAATAAAGCTGAAAAAGAATGAAGATTAGCTTCCAAAGAGCTTATGCTCAAAAATTCAGAAGCTAAAATTAATTTTAACTATACCAAAAATGCATTTGAAAAAGGAACTTTTTTCTTTTTAAGAAAAATGACAGACTTTGACAGATTTTTGACAAGAACAAAAGTAAACCAAAAATACTTACACTACTGCATATAGGAACCAAAACAGGTATCAAATAGACAACAAAAGGCACTTAATCAACTTATAAGCAAATAAGCTGATATAACACTCTAAAATTCCACAGATTCAAACTTTGATTACTAACAACCTTGAAAATGAATTTTAAACTTTAAAAACCTTTTAAAACAGATTAACACTACTCAGTTTAGTTAGTTAAAAATGGCTTAGTGACCCAACCCATTAAAAACACAGAATTGACCCATTTTGGCCCTTGTGCCAAACACCTCTTTATTTCCAAGATTTTAAGTTTACAACTAAAACAAATTAGGAAAAGCATCAAATAAGGTAAAATAAGCATAAATAAGATAAATTAAGCATAGTGAAGGCAGAAATAAGCGCAGTTAAGCAACAATAAAAGCAATAAGCAGTTTTAGCAAATAAGCACTTAGAAAAGATTTTATGAGAAAACAAGTGTAACCATGAAGCCCTTGCACAAAACTGGGGCAAACAAAGACCCTATTAAGCTCGGTACAAGGTACCCAGCTTATTCAATAAGAAAACTAAAAAAAACCATAAGCTCTTCCTTTTTAAGCTTATCTTCCAATAGCTCAAAATTTCCAAATTCTTGATTCCAAATACACATGAAACTCACAGGAGATATTATATGAACTTATATTAATAAAATAGTTTCTATAAGCTTATAAAAACTTATAGAAATGACTTGTAAATGAGGATGAGCTTAAATGCATAAAAATAGAATTTGCTTAAACATAAAACTGAAATTTTCATTAGAATTTTAAAAGGTTACAATACTTTGAAATGTAAAGACAGAAAACATAAATTAAGACATTTAAAAATAAATTTAAAACTATAACTACACTCCTGGTTTCTGTGTGAAAACACACACACTTATATAGTTGAGTTCCTTCTTGGACTTGTGCTAGTCTATTTGGACACTATTAGTCCTCTTTGTTCCATGATCCTAAAAGTTATCAATGAATAATGAAAGCAATACATTATGTCACACATGAATAAGTTGTAAGTTGTAAATTATGAAAATCATAAAATAAAAAAAATATGTATTTGAAAAATGGGAAACGGGGTGTTTTAAAGCTTGTGATTTCTTAACTCTCCCCACAAAAGACTTTGCTACTTTTCAAAGGATTAGTTTAGGGAAGTTATGAGGTATTTGGTTTTAGAGCATATAATATTGCGTGAGGACACGACAATCACTTAGTTTGAGGAATTTTAATATGTGAGAAATCACATATCCTTTTTATACCAAAAATAGCCCTAAAATGAACAAATTGTGCAAATTATGCTTGTATATTGCTTGTTTTGTCATTTGTGATGTGTAGGTACAGATATTGCAAAAATCACAAGAAAACGGTCAAAACCGGGCAAACACAGACACGAGACGGATAAAGTGCATAAGAGCCGGGAGTTTTCCATCAAAGGGCATCAAAGTCAACTCTTGGTCAACCTACAAAATCCCCAAAATCTTCAAAATACCCAAATGAGCCTTAATGTTAAATCAATTTCACCCCAAGTCCTTAAAACCCTAACACGTTAGTTCTTATAAAAGACTAACGGTCGTTATCTTTGTAACAAAGCCCAAATTTAACCTTTTTATACTATACCAAAACACACGGCCCATATCTCTTTTATATATTAAAAGCCCAAAATCAAAGCCCAGGTAAACGAATTCAAACTCGGGTCAGACAAACATATAAAAAGGAAAAGGCGCGAGTTACTGTTTACCTTCTTCCCTAAATTTAACCTCGTGTCAAATCAAAGAGTAAAATCCCTCTCCCACTCAATCCAACGTGGCCTAAATGATTCTAAACACCAAGCCCCAGCTCAGCATAAAAAACGTCATCCAAAGCTCCTTATTGGTCAAGTTCTGACAAGGGAATGCCACATATGTATCCAAACAAACACACCTTGATGGGAATTTTGCACTAAAATCAAGCCAAAAGAAGCACAAAGCCTCTGACACAAGGATTGCC
Source organism: Tanacetum coccineum (assembly GCA_026074375.1). Taxonomy (NCBI): domain Eukaryota; kingdom Viridiplantae; phylum Streptophyta; class Magnoliopsida; order Asterales; family Asteraceae; genus Tanacetum; species Tanacetum coccineum. Next base: position 9,931 of record BQNB010072688.1, read on the forward strand.
ACGCTGGCAATCCGTGTGATCACATTTTGATCTAACGGCAACAAGAGGATATCCAATGATTGGCAATAAATGAAGGGTGATGATCAAAGCTAAGAGGAGCGTGTGAAGAAGGCCTGGAAGCTTCTCTCAAGCCTATAAATACAAGACCTCCCTCACTCACATCATCATCTAGGAGTAGTATTAGTGTAGCTTAGTGTAATTTTTAAATGTAATTTTTAGATAAATGTAACTTTTAGCTTATTGTTTTCAATCCTTGTAATCTTCATTTAAAAGCTTTGTAATCTGTTTTCATTAATAAAATTTGAAGTTTATTTTTAATCTTGTGTTGAATTCTGTTTTACTTAATAAGCAATATGGTTTAATAAGCTCTTAATTGATCAAATAGCTCTTAATAATTTGTCTAAATCTCTACTTAAGCTAGCTACACTCAGTTAAGCTCACCAAAGCTTAACTAAGCTTAATAAACTTAAATCCTCCAATCAAATTTACCTCAGCTTATTATGGAAGGGAAGCCAGAGCTGGATGCGCTTCTAGGACCCCACCAGCTTATCCTAGGATAAGTTGGAGCTTGTTGATAGCTCATAAGAGCATTTTGATAAGCCTTGTTTAGAGCAAAGGCTCTTGTAAGTTCTCAATTCCTTTTTATAGCTTAATTTTGAATTTTAGTTTATCATTGCTTATTGCTTGCTTATACCTGTTTAGATAAGCTTATTGATGCTTAATATAGTTATTAGATGTTTAATGTGTTTGATTTGTAGAATAGAATCTTAGTTTTATATATCTGTCATAAAACTTTCTTAAAAATCCAAAAAATAGTAGAATAATGGTTAGCTTATTGTTCTAGCTTATTTAGTTTGTTCAAATCTGCTTAATAGGTCTATTAATAGCTTGTTATTATCTGGTTTTGCTTCTTTGAGCTTTAAAATTTCCAAACTATAAGCTGAAAATGGATTTTAGTGATATAAAGGGGTGTTTGGGTCAAGGCAGTACTAACTCTAGTTAGTACTGCTAAGATCCCTTTGTTCCTTTTATATGACTTAGATCTTCATTTTAAGGTTTATAGAAAAAGGATTTAAGGTTTTGAATAGAGTTTTTCAGCTTAAGTAGTGATTTAGCATAAGTAATTAGGATATGTTAGTCTTAGTTTTATTAGTATAAGCAATTTAAGCTCATGTCTGTTTAAGCTGTTGGTTTTGCCTTCTTTGCTCTTAGTTTGTAGTTCTATAAGTGTAGTAATCTAGTTTGTAGGCCTGCACTTAATGGCTTTAAGTTTTGGTTAGTGTAGTGGTCAATTGCATCAGTAGTCATATATAGCCTATAAGCCATTTTCAAGTTTAAAAATCAGAAGGTAAAAATAGTTTTTAGGTTTTGATCTCAAGAGTATAAGTAAATTGGAGGTCAATTTTCATCTGCATGAGCTTAGTTTAGAATAAATTGCTTATTTGTCCATCTGTTTTTAGCTGTGTAATTTGCAATTTGTCTTTTGAAAAATGAAAATTTCACTCAGCATGTACTGAGTAAATAAGTTGTTTTCAAATAGCTTTTTCTTTGTCCATTTGCTTTTCAAAATGGTTTTTAAGACCTGTTTCTAGTAGCTTTTTGGCCAAGGTTTAAGATGATATAAGCTAGAAAGTCATAAGGATCTGTTTGCTTATAGAAAATTAAGCCTAAAGTTGCCCTTAAGGCCTGTTTGGTATGCAGTTTTTCAACAAGTGCTTATTTGAAATTTCAGCTTATGGCTTGTGCTTTTTGTTCATTTCTAGCTTAGAGTAGCTTAGTAGGTTAGTTTTAAGTTAGTGATAGCTTATTTAGTTCTAGCTTTAGCTTATACCCGTTTTTAGCTTATCAAGTTTTAATAAAAGCTTAGTTAAGCATTATGTCTGTTTAATAAGCTGTTTTCAGCTTAATTTTTGATTTAAAAAAATTGTTTTCATTAAAGTTGTTATTTTTTCTAAGTTTTATAAATTTGTTTTTCAAAGTTTTTGCAAAAAAAATAAAAAAAGGGAATAAAGGAAATTGTGGGTGAGCAAGACTCGAACCCACAACCTCAACCCTCCTCAACCTTTATAACACTCAACACCCACACACTAACCACTGCGCCCTTGAGACTTTTACGTCCTAAGGTGCATTTAAAATTCTTTTACCCCCTTTTTTGATTCTTAGTTATAATAAGCATTTCGAATGCTTATTTGATTTTTCCCGGCTTATTGAGTTTAGCACTTTAGGATTTTTCATTTTTCCAGCATACTGCTTATCCTTAGCTACTTTTAGAAATTTTCTAGGATTTTTAGCTTATAGTTTTATAATTTTCATGAATTAATTTTGTTAAAAACTTTAAAAAATCATAAAAAATAGAAAAATAATCAAAAAAATAAAATTCTTTTTTATAAAATTTTCTTTTATTATATTTTAGGCTTAGGATTTAAAATTACTTTTGTAGGGTTAATATATTTTGTAATTTCACTTTTTAAAGAACGGGATTTCGTTCCCGTTCTCGTTTTCTTCATTTTTAAGCTTTAAACACCCTCGTTTTAGAATTTCCTTATCCTTTTCTTTTTAAATAGTCAAATAGGATTAGAAAAAGTTTAAAAAATCATTTAGGGTTTAATTTTAGTGTACTTGCTTATTTGTCGCGTTTTTATTAAATTCCCGTTAACGTTTTTCGTAGTTAGTTTTAATCATGCCTTTATTTGCTCAATATTAGGATTTTAGAAAACAATCATCTTCGAACCAATTCAAGTCATTGTCCAAATAACAAACGATGTCTCAATTTCATAAGTCTTTGGGAAAACGATCCGGTAATCACTTACCGGTAAACGTGAATAATATTTTCGTGCGATTTTTCTTACTACCTTTGTCCTCAAGGGTAGTTTAGGAATTTCTTTATACTTTGATATTATTATACGTATCATAAATTACTACATCAAGTTTTTGGCGCCGCTGCCGAAGATTTGTGTTAAAGATTCTTTCGTTTGAATTTGTCGATCGTGATTTGGAGAACCTTTCGTCTTCGAAAGTTACGCTTTTGAAAAAATCAAAAATACAAAAAAATTATAAAATATAAAAAGTAAAATACTTTCCCGAAAAGAATTTCAAGTATTTAGGTTTAATTGTTCCTTAAGGATTTAGAAACAATTCATTCTTCAAACCAATTCAAATCATGTCTAAATAACAAACGTGGTCTCAATATCATAAATCTTTGGGAAACGACCCAGTAATCACTTACCCGGTTTAAAACGAGTAGTATTTTTGTAAGATTTATTCCTATACCCTTTGTCCTCAAGGTAGGTAAATATTTGGAATTTTCTATACTTTTGGATATTATATACGTAAATAATTTGATTTAGATCATATCCTCAGGGGACCACATAGAAACCGTATATATGCCGACCTGATCATGCGGGAGAATATGTGACAGAAAGAGCGCACTAACGGTAATGTAACATTCGTGAGATTGTATGTTTAACATCTTGTTCTCGAATAAACAAACCCTCTTGATATATCCACTACCGAAGCTGAAAACCTAAGCGCCGGAAGGGCATGTCAACAAGCACAATGGATGAAAACAAGCTTATATCGACTACGGCATACGACTTCCAATATAATACAGTTATATACAACGCCAGTCTCGATCATGTGTGACACTAAAGGAGCGATTGACCTTATCAAAAACCTGAAGCAAACACTCTCGGACTAAACAAAACGAAATCCGTCACACTTACATGTAATACGGTCCAGAAAGGACATATCTCTATTGAACAAGTGATCGTCAGATTGTACAATTTATACATATCTATAAAAGCATATAGGTGAAAATAAACAAATCACTTTTAAAATCCAAAAAGCAATAAGTTTAAATTCACAAATAAAAATATAAATATCTGAAAGTATCGGTTTCTCGCTTTGTTATCCACAAAGTCCAAAACCGGACCCGGGTCGTTATGTCCCAACGAGGCCGTGAATTTGAAAATCGAGTTTGGTTTGCGGGACAATGCTTGAATAATCAAACATTGGATTGGATTCTATTTCTACAATTAAAAATGCAAAAACAAGTAAAAGAAACCCTAAAACGAAAGTAACTTAAGTTAAAACCTAAAAACGGGAACGTAAAAACGCGACTTAAAAAAACTGAATTATCAAAATTTAAACCTAAAATGATTTTTAACTTTTAATTAACCCTAAGTGACTAAAATGTAAGAATAAATAAAAACTCAGATAAAACGAAAGCGTTAAGATCTTAAAAACACGAAAACGTGAACGGGATTCTAAACCCGTTCTTTAAAAAAACAAATTGAAAAATTTTAACCTTACAAATACAAATATATTTTTCCTAGGTCCTAAATGATAAAAAAAAATTATTCTAAAAAAGAATAATATTTTGTGTTTTACTTTATTATTATTTTTATGAATTTAATTATTGTTTTTAATGAAATTAAATTATTAAAAATAGTAAACTAAATGATAAAAATCTGGAAAAATACAGAAAAATACTTTAGCTTATGAAAGATTACAGGAAAAATAAGAAATTGAAAAAGTGCTGATCAAATAAGCAGTTAAAAAGCAAATAAGCTAATAAGCTAAAACAGGGAAAGTATGCATATAAAAAAATAATAATGCAAACAAAAACTGACAAAGTACCCTTAGGGCAGATGGTAAAGTGTGTGTGGCTAAGTGCTTGTGCTATTAAAGGGGGAGGAACATGGGTTCCACCCCATGCCTCTCCTTTTTTATAAACCATTTTTTTTATTTTTATTTTTGCAAAATTATAAAACATATAAAAATAAGCAAGTTTAAAAAAGTGACTTTTTGCAAAACATAAAAATAAGCTGGAAAATAAGCAAAGAAAAACTGGCAAACTTAGCTTTTTTACACTAAGGACAAACTGTTATGCTATTTTTAAGACAAATAAGCTAGTAAAAAGGGAAAATAAGCTAAGGCAGATTTGCACTACACCTAATAAGCTCTAGGAACAAAAAATAAGCATAAGATCTAAGCTAAAAAGGGCTAAGACAGTCAAAAAGCTATAAGGTCCCAAAACTGCATTCAACAGCCTAAAGGACAATATTTGAGCTTAAATTTAAGCACATTAGTGGAACCTTATGGGCTTGTGACTTATAAAATCTTAAACCTTGACCTATGGGCTTCTAAAATTAGCAAAGAAAATAGAGTTTGAAGTACATATAAGCTAAGAAAGGGTATAAACTTAGCATATGCTGAGTTATGGGTTTTTCATTAAAAAAGACAAAAGCTTAATATGACAGCCTACATTTTAAGCACGAAAAACAAGTAAAAACATAACATAGGCAGAAACAAAGAAATATTAAGCCTAATGTAGCTTATACATAAAATTCATGATCTTAAAACACCATTAACTTGCCTAATTCTTAGATTGAAAGTTGAATATTTAAAATAAGAAAAGATTGATTAGATTAGACTTAGACACAAATGTGCCAAAGCACACCAATCTATCTTTGCTCTACTGCATTTTAGATCAAACACAGCAAGAAAAATGAAACACAAGCACTTAATCAAGAACAAAAACAAATAAGCTAAATCACATAAACTAATTAAACCACAATATTTAAAACAATGTTACAAATGAACCTTTAAAAAGAGAATTCCAAGTTTAACAACCTTTCAAAACAGATTAGATTTACTTAATAAAGCTTGTTAATCTTGCCTTAGTGACCCAACCCAATTAAAACTACCATTCTGACCCATTTTAAGCTTATGCCAAACACCCCTTTAATTTTGAAAAATCCATTTTAAAACTGAATAAAGAGTGAATTAAGCTGAGTTTTTTTTGCAAAACAGATATTAAACAACTTATAACAAGCAATATTAAGCAATAAGGATCAAGTATAAGCACTTAAAGTAAGCAACAAGGAATAAGCAGTTATGTAGTGAGCTAAAAAAAACAGTTTCAATTTGAAAATCTTAAAACAAAAGACATGAAGATCAAAAAGCACGCATACTAAGCATCAAATAGACATAAACAACATAGATTAAGCCGTAAGGAAGCTAAAATAAGCAGGGCTTCAGTAATAAGCTAAAATATGATAAAAAGAGAGGTACCTATCCCTTGCTCAAAACAGGAAAAAATACCTAAATTAGCTCTACAATCCTACCCTTGCTTATAATAAGCAAAACTACGCACCCTAAGCGCGCCCATTACTAGCTTTCGTCCCATTAAGCATCAAATCAAAATTCTAGATTCATTAAAACCGGTAACAATTCAAAACTTTTGTAAGAGCTTTAAATAAGTTTAAAACAGATTATATAAGCTTAAAAGAGCTTAACAAAGACACTTGTGAATGAAAATAAGCTTGAATGGCATAAAACTCAAAATTGCTTAAAACATGAAAACTTGAAAAAACTAACTATTAAAGGATTACAAAGCTTTGAGACAGAAATTTAAATACAAGAAAACATAAATTAAGACATTTAAAAGTAAAATTAAAACTATAACTACACTCCTCGTCTACTGTGTGAAAACACACATACTTATATAGTCGAGTTCCTTCTTGGACTTGTGCTAGTTGTGTTTTCTGTGTGAGAGCTTCAAGACTTCAATCTTGGCCATTGAATTTGAGTGGTGCCCAAGTCCTATGATCACAACCCTTCAATTCTTGTCTTCTTTCTTAGTCGAATAAGGTGCTTGAGGATTGCCAAGGTGGATTTTGGAGGTTTGTGTGGTGGGATAAGGTGTTTTATGAAGTTATGTAGTGGAGTGGAGGAGTGAGAGGTGAAAATGACAGTGAATCGAGCCAAAATGGAGGATGGGCGGGTAAAAGGAGAAGAATATACAGAACATTTGATATGGTGCAGGTGAATAGGTTTGTGGAAATGGCACCAAAAGTACCTTCACTTTGTAAAGTTTTAATTATCACCAAAGTCCTCGTGGTGTAATTCAACGATTGTGAACATTGGCACATAAGCCCTTGAAGTGTTTTTAGTTTGGCTTATATGGGGTTTGTTATGTGTAGTGAGGGAATACACAGTTAGTCCCTTGGAAGACTTATTACCTGATAAAAAGTTAAAGGGTAATGGCAAAAATGATTGGGATAAAGGCTGTATGTGGGCTTTTAGATTTACTTTGGCCGAAAATATGAACACAGAGGAATTGGCTTTTTAACCTTAAATTGCGAATATGTACTTCATAAAATGTATTACAAGGGCTAGTCCCCGTCCCATTAAATGGGTAGGGAGGGGCCCATTTAACATTTCTTTGTAATTGCTTTGACTTTTGACTGTTGACATATGCCGTGGTTGACTTTTCGATTGAACATTGACTTTTTCCGCTCTTTCCCTCAATTCCAAGCTCGGTTTTAATCCTATTTATGAAGTGTCCATTTGTCCTTTTTTGTCAAATTCCGATGACCCAACCATTACAAACACAAAAACAAGCATATTTATGGCATTTTATGTGTGTTTTTGGTCGTTTAGGGTCGTTTTTATAGGTAAAAGGTATGTGTAATTAAGCCAAACCAAACTCCCTCTATACTAAGATATTGTCTTGTCCTCACGCAATGCTATACTTAAACACTTAAGAAAACTAAGAAAACTCGATCCCCTCGACTAAATTACCATGAACAGTAGCTAATGCTCATCCGGAGATTAAGGACACAAAGGTTTGAAAAGCCCGTCTTTACCCTTTTTAAATATACAAACCCTTAATCCCCATATTTTGTAATTTTTTATTTCTTTTCTCATTTTTTTTTGTGTACTTTTCTTTTTAGAAACACTAAATTACTTTGGACTTTTGTTATTTTATAACTTTTAGGGATCATAGAACAAGACGCATTTTAATCCTAAAATGCCCCAAAAAGGATAAATTCATCGTCCGACTTTTATCACATAATCCAACCAGCTTAAAACGAAATCACCATTAAATATAAGTTAAGATGCTAACACTACTCATATTTGCAACTTGTGAACTTTTCACTCCCGACAATTATTATATATTAGGTGAATGTGCCATTTCGAATTTCAACTATGGATCAACGTTTTGCAAAATTTCCATGCTTCACGTTCCACCCGAGAATAATGAGTTTGAAGGCGAGATCATCCATGTTAGCGACTTTCGTCTCGGCAGAAATTAGTATTGGGGGGGGGGATATATAATATATAAAGTAAATGAAAAAGGGGGGGTGATATATATATTGGGTGGGGGGGGGGGGGGGGGGGGGGGGATTTTTTTTTTTATATTTTTTTTTTTTTTTTTTATATATTTTTTTTTTTGGTTTTTTTTTTTTTTTTAGGGGGTTTATGAAATTAAGGAAGTTGGTAATGTGGGTATAAAATATGTAGTGTTGAGTAGATAGTAAGGGGGGGGATTTTTAGAGTTGGGAAAGGTTTGTATGTGGAGGTGGGTTTTTAGTTTTGGGTTTGTGGAGTTGGAATATGATATATTTAAATTTAAAAATAAGGATTATTCTTACTTTTTATTAATTTCACACTTAATATTAAACATAACCATGATGCAATTGTAACCCTCGACCTTTTAGAAGGCTGTAACATCGGTTGTGAGCCGGCAAGATGCAGCAAACTTTTATCAGCCCACAGTTTATAATTATTACTCATCATTTTTTTCAATTATATTTTTCATCTCACACTTTATTTCACGATATAGAGAAGACTTATTTTTGGAAAATTTAAGTATAAATTTGAACTAAGACTAAAATTAATTGCTTGACCAACATCACAAAAAATTGTTGATTTAAGTTTAATTTTCAAAAATAGCATGTATTATTAGTCCGGTTAGGAGCTTATGGGAGAAAAAGCCACAAATTACATACATGAGCTCTTAATATTTCCAAATAATCCTTGTTTAGCATCCAACTCATACTTAACTCTATCATTTTTCGTTCTTCGCGAAAATCCACGAATGCTTAGTCTAAAAGTTAAGGAACAAGCTAAAGCTCAACACGCTCGATCGAGCCAAAATTTTATTTCTTATTACTACCCTGCAGGAAAGTCAAAATTTGTGACAAAAGGAAAGTCAAAATTGTGACAAAACACTTATTTTATTTTTGAAATTTTTTTAAATTTTCACTTTTTTGGTATTTTGGTGGTAAAAACAGGATTACGCGAAAACAACGACTGCAGGCACAATCAAATCGATAGATCCCCCCCCTCCTCATACTAGAATTAAACATTGTCCTTAATGTTTTAAGAATGGTCTATACGCATATCCTAAGACGTTTATTAAGTATGCTTAAAGATAAACGTTAGTCGATAAGATTTGGATATTGAATTCCCAAAATGAAGCTGAGGATGTGAAGCTCTAGTGATCGAAGGACAAAACCGCGAGCACGAGAGGCTTCAAAATCGAAGCAAATCCTGGACAGTTAAAACACAAAACATGAAACACGAGAAAGGAGAAAGCGAGCCTCCTCACAACACAAAACACTTATTCATTACTACTAAACTACCATACTACTACTACTACGGATAAGCATGGGTTGCCACCCACGAAGCGCTTATTTTTGTTAACCGAGTCTTGAGCCTAACTCGACCTGATCCCTCATACTTGAGCTTGTCAAGGAGGATAGAAATGGAGAAACGGAACATCCAAGATAGGAATGTCCCATCCATAGATCATCATCGGGCTTTCAGAAAAAAGTTGGAAAGCTTTAAAGCCCCGATGAGATAAGAAATAAGGAGATTTCTCCTCATTATAAGCAAGAATACCAGGATTGAAAACGTTGTTCCCATTTTCGGATGAAAATGGAAGAAAAGTGCCAATCACTGGAAAAGGAAGATCACGGATGAATGAGATAGAAAATTCATCCAATGATAGAAATCTCATGGATTAGACTCTAATGAATATCCCTGGATCAAAAATCTTGTTTCTAGTTCCGAAAGAAAAAGAAACTACAAGGTCGGATCTGAGGGAATCATTAGAAAGAGTGAAATCCGAATCCAGATGAAGGGTGGGATGGGTGGGTAAAACATTAGGCACACGAACTCTCGATTTTCTTGTCGGATTATCAAAAATATCCTCCACCACATCCATAGTAAAATTGCCCAGCTCGGGCTCAATCTTAAAGTAGAAATGATCATACTTTGATGGAGATATGATGTGAGCGAGTTCACCGGCGAACTCCTCATGATAAAAGTCACTCCTATCGGCAGGAGGAAACGGATTGATCGAAAGATCAAAGATGAACGAATCATATTGAGAAAAATCAGCATGAGTAGTGGTACTGCCACTACTCTTCTCTTTAATATGATCGTCAACGAGATAGAAAGCTTCATAACCCGGAAGTGAATAATCAGAATGAGTAGTGGTACTGCCACTACTATTCTCTTCCAAATCAAAGCAGAAAGTTTCAGATTCGGGTATAGAATTATCAAATGTGTTAGTCTCCTCCAAGAAAGAGTTAGGAAATGTAGAGGGAGACTTGGTCACAAAATCAGAAGATAGAGGTGGATTAGAATTAATTGCTTCGATCTTAGCAATAAGAAGATTAACATTCAACAATTTTTCACGAAAAATATCGTCTTTGATTGTTAAAAGAATATTAGTATCAATCCCTCCAACTTCTGGGATAGCAATCTCCACCACCTCTAAGCTGGCTAGCTCAGAATCGGGAGGTGATGCATCGACATAATCGATGTCCTCATAAGAATCGTCATCACTCGAAGAATAATCATTGTTGGAATCGATGGCAGTTTTAGAATCATCTTTAAGAGTTTCCGGAGGGCGAGGAAAAGAGTTATCATACATCAAATTTTCAATAAAACGGATATCTTCCTTCGGATCAAGGTTGGCTTCAACAATTCCCGGTGGAATTGGAGCAAGAAGAGCGAGTTCACCGGCGAACTCCTCGATAAGGAGATCAATCTTAGGAGAAGATATCACGTTATCACGATTAAGCATGGATTCACTTGGACTAGATTCGGCATTAAAATGATCATTACCATTTCTTGGTGGAATTGAAATGATATCATCTAACACCTCATCCTTTTTCGGAGAAGAATCATCACAAACGGGCAAATCACATTCACCTTCGGATATACCATCGGACTCACTTGGGGTATGGACAAGGTCCTCAACACTAGACTTTATTAATTCGTCCGATTCCGTTTCCGGAATAGTGTCGAGATGCTCATCCTCCATTATAGGAGAGTCTGATTTTGGTAAATCGGGTGTGATTGCGGAGGAGAATTTCTTGAGATATTCTTGTGTAGCAAAAGAATACTCGTCGTCATCATCATCGTAGCAAATGGGAATCTTCCAACATTGCGAAGGCTCGGGGGTATAAGAATCAAGATTAACCACTTGTTCTTGCCGTTGTTGTAACCAAGTTTGAAACGTCTCACGAAGCTTACTCATAGAATCATCCATCACTTGTTGAAAGTCTCTATGAGCTTTTAGATGATCATTCATTGAATCAATATGATCGATGATAAATTGCGAGGGTTGAAATTGGTCAAAACCGGAAGAATTAGAATTATCAAAATTTTGGTTCATCGGTTGACACTGAAAAGTTTCATGAGGACCCCCGCAATTTTCACAACAAGGTTCGTAGAAGATCACTTGTTGACATCGAAAAGTCTCATGCGGGCCCCCACAGCGGGTACAACAAATATATTGTTGTTGAAAACATTGAAAATTTTGTGGGAAATTAAAGTCTTGATTGTAACACGGTTCCGGATTATAGATAAACGGAACTTGAGGTGGACAATCGTGACCATAATAAGCATCGTTCCCACAAAACTCACAAGAATACGTCGGGGGTTGCGGAGGTGGGTTGAAAACGTTAGGAGAATCATTGACAAAATTAGGAGTGGAATCATAAGTGAATGAACTTCCATCTCCAGAATAGCATGTCGGATCAAAACTTGGCAAAGTTTGTGGGAGCTCATCAACGGTTTGATTGTTGCATGGTTCCGGATTAGAGATAATCGGGACTTTCGGTGGACAATTATAACCATAATGAGCACCGTTCCCACAAGACTTGCAAGTACATCGTTGACAAAAGATATCGTCTAACGAATCACCACACTCGTAACAACAATGGTGGTCGATATGTGGAGGACTTTGTGAAACGTTTTCGGAAATATTTGGAGAATCATTTAAAGAATTCGGATTCGGATTATTTCCGTATCTTGAAGCACAAATCAAACAAAGTCCTTTGCTAAGACCACTTCCACACCTCATGCAAGTACATCGTTTACAATGTTCATGTTCTTCTAACGGATCTTTACAATGAAAACAATGACGTTGATTGAACGAAGATGTTTGGGGTTGTGAAGGTGAGTCGGGGGTTTCATCATAAGAAATCGGATTAGGATCACGAACAAACTTGTCAACGGAACCCACATTAGAACAACAATAGTCTGTAGTGTACAAAGCTCCACAAGACGAGCATTCTTTAATCGTGTAAAGGGGATTTAAACGATAGTCGAATGACGCCATAAGAATTAAAAATAGAGGGATAAGAAGAAGAATTAAATGGCAAAGAGGTCAAAGGAGATTATTTTTGGTTTTTTGAGTTTTTTAAACAACATCTTTTATTAACGGACAAAATGAGATAAGACAACTTAAACCAATTAATCAACAAGCTTCTCGGTAACTCTTTAAAGAGAAAAACGCACAAAGGAGCGGAGGAGTAGGAAAGCGCGAAGCTATTAAAAACCTTTCTCCTTTAGGGTCGTAGTTCCTCGGAACAACCCGCCTTATACCCCTCTTAGAGTTTGTTTATCTTTCAAAGGTGAACCGTACCTCGCAAGTGACACAAAAGGTAAGTTTTTGATCTTTTGTTCGGGAACTTATTATGATAATGTTCCAATTGAGAACATTATTTTGATGATATGTTTTTTTTCTTTTTAGGACAATTTTTTAATTTTTTTGATTTTTCTTGTTTTTATATACTAATAAAAGAAAATGAAAAATATTTTTTGTATTTTTATATTTTTATAAAGAAAATAACTTCACAAGGAAGGATCTTCAAAGCACTAATTGTCAAACGTCGAAATGACAATCGTATACACTCCTCCCCGGCAGCGGCGCCAAATGATTTGAAATTCTTAATGTATATAAATAATAATATAATATTACTACTACTTATATTAACCAACCCTAATCAAGTTTCCCCTGAAAAGGTTCAAAGCAGTGTAGAAACCGGAAGTATGATTCCCGGGTCGTTATCCCCAACGAGGAATGCAATTGAAAGTCGAGAGTCGTTTTGATAATCGATGCTTGAATGGAACAAGATTTAGATTGGTTTTCTAAAACTATGGGAAAATTAATGCAAACACTTAAAAACAATTAAGGCAAAACTATTTTAGACTAAAAACGCAAAACGGGAATCCTAAAAACGCGACCTAAAAACCCTAAATTATCAAAATTAAGTCCTAAAATGATCTTTTTTACTTTTATAAGTCTAAATTGACTAAAATGCTAGAACAAAGAAAACTAGACCAAAAACGGAAGTGATTTAAGCTTAAAAACACGAAAAACGTGAACGGGATTCAATCCCGTTCTTTAAAAAATCAAATTTTGCAATTTTAACCCTACGAAAGCAAATCTAATTTTCCTAAGTTCTATCTGATAAAAGAAAATTTTATAAAAAAGAATTTTATTTTTTTGATTATTTTTCTATTTTTTATGATTTTTCAAAGTTTTAAACTAAATTAATTCAAGAAAAATACTAAACTTAAATTTAAAAATCTAAGAAAAATTATAAAAATACCTTGAACTGTGAAGAATGCAAGAAAAATAAAAGCTCAAAGTGAACTTAAACAAATAAGTCCTAGGAAAAATAAGCTGGTTAAGCCAGCTTATCGAATAAGTCCTAAAAAGATAAAAATAAGCTGCGAAGTGCTTATGGCTAAAAGAGCTCAAAATGTGTATAAGTAAATTGATGTTGCAAGTTCTAACGGAAAAGTCCCAAGGGCGCTAGTGGTAGTGTGTGTTGTGTGTAAAACGTTTGGTGAGAAGGGTAGAGGTCCCGGGTTCGAGTCCTGCCCACCTGGGACTTCCTCTAATCCCAAACGTTTTTGTTTTTGCCATTTTTTACAACTTTTTAAAAGACTAAAAAATAAGCAACTTTTACAAAACCCCTTTTTTTTATAAACCAAAAATAAGCACTAGAATAAGCTGAGAAGAGTGACAGAATAAGCTTAACTATACTAAGTGACCTTATGCTAACTGTTTGACTATTTAAGCACTAAATAAGCTAAGAAAACTCAAAATAAGCTAAAGCAGCAACTTAACTAGACCTATTAAGCACTTTTGAACAAAATTAAGCAACTACAATAAGCTAGAATGACAGTTTACTTAAAAAGCTATAAAACTTAAGGTTTTTAAGCTAAAAAGCAAATAAGCTCAAATAAGCTCTAAACTAAAGGAAATAAGCTAAAGTGGGCTTAAACTAACCTAATAAGCTAAACTAAACCTAGAATAAGCAAATGCAATAAGCTAATAAGCCTAAATAAGCAAATTAGCTTTTTGGCCAAAACTGATAAGCAAACAGCCAAAAGGGGACTTTTCTAGCTTAAAAATAAGCTAGAAAACAGATCCTTATGGCTTAGTGGCTTATACCACTAAAAAGCTTGGCCAAAAAGCTACAATAAGCAACAATGAAAAAGCAGTTTGAAATTCAAATAAGCCTTTAAAAAGCTTCATGAAAAAGCTATCTAACACTGTTTTGACACTTGGACAAATTTTTGCAATCTTCACAAATTACCACTTTTAAGCTTAAAAATAAGCACTTAAACAGATCCTTATGACTCTATAACCTACAAACAGATTAAGATTTGACCTCAAAGAACAAGAATCAACAATCAAAACGTATTTTGAAATTCACAATAAGCCACAACAAGCAATTGAAAAAGCATTTTCTCAAATTTTCAAACACTTAGCAAATTTTTGACAGCTTTGGCAAAACACAAAACTAACAATGCAAGCCTATTTGTCTTTGTTTCTAACCTGTTTTAAGACATTCATAAACACATATACCTCACAAAAAACTGAATAAGCAAAAGCACAATCAAATAAGCAAATAAGATGAGCTTAAACCTAACAGTTTCAAACCACAAACTCTTAAAACCTTAAAAATGAGATTTAACACTTAAAAACTTAAACAAACTGAATCTTAGGACTAATTTAAGCTAAACTAAATTGACTCAAGTGCACAAAACAGGTTTTGACCCATTTTGACCCATGAAAACAGTTAAACCAAACACCGCTTTAAGTTCTTAGATCTAACTTTAAACTTGATTTAGACTGATTTAAGCCACAAATTACCAAGACCAGATGTTAAATAAGCTAAAACAGATTATGCAATACTTAAAGCTATAAAGTGACAGATTATAAGAAAACTTAAGCAAATGATCTCTAAACTATAAAACAAGCATAATAAGCATTAAACATCATAAGCAAACACAAATAAGCAAATATAAGCAGACAATAAGCACAAATAAGCAGTTGAATAGTAAATAAGCTAAAAATGGAAAAATGAAACTTACAAAGGCCCTTGCTCAAAACAGGGCAAATGAGCTCAAAAGAGCTTATCTACAAGCTCTAGCTTATCTAAGATAAGCTAGTGACAGCAATAAGCCCTTCCCTTTTTGGCTTATCTTCCATTTGAGCTTTTTGAGTGATTTTTGGCAAAATAAGCTTAAACCTTACAAACTATGAAAGAGTTTGTAAGACTTAAATAAACAGCTTAAGAATGTTATAAAAAAGAGCTTTAGTGAGCTTATAAAAAAGTATTAAATCATCAATCACTTTAACTTAAAAAACGGGATAAAACATAAAAACTTCAATCTTTCATTAAACTTAAAATCAGTACAAGGCTTTTAAGAAAACATTACAATAAGCTAAAAAGACTTAAATTATAAGCTGAAAACTACTAAAAAAACTAAGTGCTCCAAAGGCTTACAAATGAGCCTATTTATACTAAGCAAAAGAAGATTCTAGGACTTGTGCTTTCTTTGTAAGAGATCTTGCAGGTGTGTTTGTTGTGTGAGTGTCTTCAAAGAGCAATCTTGGCCATTGAAATTGAGTAGTGTCCAAGTCATATCATCTTAGCCATTGATCTCTTGTCTTGTTCCTTGGACGAATGAGCTTGTAAGGGATTGCCAAGGTGTCATGTGGAGGGATAAGGTGTGTATAGGTGTGGGTAGACAAGGGGGAGAAGAAAGGGGAACAGTGTTGGCCTGGCATTTTGGCGGGTAGTGGAAGGGATGAATAGTGGTTTGAGTTGCAGGGGAGATGTTTGGTGGATTGGCAATTTTAGTCCCTCAATGTGTATAGTTGTGTTGCAATCCTAGTCCTTGAAGTGTGCATCATTGGTCCTTGAAGTTTGGGAATGGTTTGCACTGTTAGTCCTTAAAGGACTAACGGTGTTAAATTTAAAAGGGGGTTGTGGTAAACGAGCTTGTTATAAAGGGAATTGGTTTGGGCTTGTTATGGGCCGGTTGTTATAAACAAAGGACTTGGCCCTTTTATTAAGGCTTAAGGCTTATAAAGTATAAGTGGGCTGACCCGGGCCCACTAGGTGGGTACGAGTGGGCCCACTTTTGACAATTTAGGTTTTTAGGTTTGGTTTTCGATGATCTTTCCAATGCCACTTCCCGGAGTTGATTTTGACTTTGACTTTGACTTTTTTGTTTTTGACTTCTCATGGTCTTTCCGTTCTCGTGCTCGGTTTTGTTATTTTCGCTTTAATTTTTATCCTTTCCTTAGATATCCATTACCTACACAATACAAATGCAAAACATACAAATACAATGTATTTTTGGTACGTTTTTAGTCATTTAAGTCCGTTTTTAGTGGTCAAAGGTATGTGTAATTAAACACATACCAGAAATAAAAGATGATGCAAGAACAAGAATCTACATAGAGTGATGAAGACGCAGCAGCAGACTCTGAACATGAAAAGGAAGAGTTGAGAATGTGGTTAACAGTTGTTCCAGATGAAGAAGAGACTGTGGATCCAGAGATTTTATTTGCCAAGTACCCTATAGTTGATTGGGAATCTCAGAACTTAGGGAATGTTGATATGGAAGATTTACATGCCTATAAGATAATTAGAGCAGATGGGAATACTAGTTAACACAAATCATTATTCAGTATGCTGAGAAAGTTTGATAGACAAGATTTGGTGGATTTGCACAGATTGGTGATGAAAAGATTTAAAGACAATGCTCCAGAAGGTTATAATTTGCTGCTTTGGGGAGATCTCAAGGTAATGTTTGAACCAAATGCCGAGGATAAAATTTGGAGTAATCAATAGGATTGGACTTTGATTAGCTAGAAACTGTATGAAAATTGTAGAGTTCATACATTGCTAATGGATGGTACTTTGACCTGCTTCAACATGTTAGTAGAGAAAAGGTATCCTCTCATCAAGGAAATGCTAGAGAAGATGTTGAACTGAAAGCTAGAAGCTGAAGCTGAAGCTGAGAGTACAATGGCATTTGAGCTTCTCAAGTTTATCAAGTCATAGCTAGAAGATTGAAGAAGTGTTTGAATACATCCTCCTGGTGATCAAGATGCTTATACTAAAGAAACTTGATGATTAACATGGTGAATATCAAGTTTAGGGGAGGATTGTTGGGAATTATGGACTTTTACAAGTTAGTACTGCTGGTGATGGTTAGTGTTGCTGATGAAGATTTGTGAAAATAGTCTAAGTCATTATTACTGTTATTTATATTAGTTAGTACTGCTAGTACATTGTTTGTACTGCCAGTATAGTTAGAACTATTAGTTAATAGTTAGTGATGTTAGTCTTATATAGTTAGTACTGCTATTATGATATGCATGAGTTAAATTCGGAATAGATATGCATTATCATTGTACGCGTTTTGTAAGCCCATTAGGGTTTTCTTAGTATATAAAAGGAACCCTACGGCATAGTTAGAGACATGCATAGAATTCATATCTCATAGTTAGTTATTCTATAACCTAGGCAGAATATTAGCAATCAATATATTCAAAGTTTAGTATTCATTGTTCTTCTTAGTATTACAAGTTAGATTCCGCATAACTTGTAGTATTCACAATCATAGTTTCTCTTATAGTTAGTTTGGATTTATCTAGGTTAACTAAGCTTTAACAAGCTAAGAAGATCTGTTCATTGGGATCAACAACTTGGTCACTGCTTATACACGGGATAATTTATAGAATAGTGACGAGATTATTGGTAATTTTAAACATCAATGACCCACTTCTAGAAGTATTGCCAATAGCAACGGCCAGTTTTTGTTGCAAAATAGCCCAAATTCGTTGCTAAATGGTGTTAGCAATGACATTAGAAATGTATCGTGGTCGTTGCTATATCGCCCGTTGCTAAATCAGAATTTGTTGCTAACTAACTCAAGTCGTTGCTAAAATGCAACGATTTATCAAATCATTGCTAAATTGTTTGACCAACATCAGTCATTGCTAATTCACCAAAATAGTAACAAACTAAGGTTGTTGCTAATTTATAGATTTGAAACTAATATAATACGTTGCTGTCTCATGAGAAATGGTAACGAATTACATTTTTGTTAAATTTATTTCACACCAAATAAAATAAAATAATTTATATAATTATAAAAACTTGTTGTATAAGAAAATCCGAATACAAATATACACAGTTCATCAACCATATTTTCCATTATAAATCATCAAACATACCAACTAATGTTTGGTAGTCTTAACTACATGGTAAGAAGGTAACATTAAAAAAACTAGACTTCAAAGACGAGATCTAACCTCTATATCTTTGATTAGAACTTCATTACCCAAACGACATCTACAAACCAATCTACAAGAAGTGAAGATGCCAACCACACTTGGAATGCTTCAGTAGAGGCTTAGGTATCCAATCCTTATAGTAGCCGATGATGAACCATTTTAACATATCAAATTGATGTTAGTACCTCACAAAACCATCAGTAAACCTGTAAAGAAGAACCAAAATGTGTTAGATACAAAAAACCATTATCAGCTTTTATGTAGCAACTAAAAAGACAAGAAACATATAAACCTATATAGAGACAATGTTACAATTTTAAGAAACTAGACAAAGTGCAAAGCTTTGGTACCTGGTCACCAGAGTCATGTACCTACAAAAAAATAGACAAGTTTTGTCATGAGCAGTCATGATTGCTATGTCAATATGGATGGTTCAGGTAGGTTGGATAATGGCTCATAACAAGGGTGTGAAATTTTAAGACTTGTAACATGATAAAGTCTTGGCAAACAAAGGAACACTATGAAGTGTGCCTTCAGTTGTAACTGAGAAATTGAATGTACTCGCTTGTCATCAAAAGTATCAAATCACTGATAATGAATTTGCAAATAATTGGAATATTAAGTAGTTGAATGTTTGTCCACTCACTTTGTTACATCATACATATTACAGAGTATAAGACTATTAAGCAAAATGATGAAAAAACCTTATTAGTATTTACATGTGCTAAGCCTATCTTCGATATATTAAATCCTATTAGCAGGATAAAATCCTAAAAAAGAATTGAAACCCATCAACATGATTACATAGAAAATCAAACAGTTTTTAGGTTAGTTCTACCATCTAAGAGCCACTGAACATTAAAACTCCCTACATATTCTGGTACACACCTGTTCATTATTTTCAGTAGTTCACATATCACATTAAGCAACAAATATACTAATAGTTATCCGAAACATGTAAGTAAAGTTAAACAAATTAGCTCAAGTAAAAACATATAAGATTCTGATAGTTGATATATATGAAATGAAAACCATAATTAAAACAATAAAACAATTAGCGATTTCAAAGTTTGTAAACTGTAAACACTAAAGCTGAGCGTCGTGTCAAAACCAACGCGAACTAAACCGAAAACCATTTTTGCAAAAAAATGAACAAAGAATTGAATTGTTGGTTCCTTTAGTGTCAGTTCGGTCAGGTTTATACAATTTAGGTGTGTTTTTCTTGGTTTTGACTCGAACCCAAACGAGCCAAAGCGAAACCAAAAATCATAAATATATAAAACCAATATGACTTCGTTTATGTTCGATCAGCAACACAATTCTCTATTTTCTTTTTCTTTAACGGCGATAAATATATAAAACTAGCAAGACGCTAGAAATAAACAATTACAAGATAAAGAAAATAAAATTACATGGGTTGCTAAAACAATCTAACCAACTAAAAGCAACGACGCCTCTACTCCTACTAGCAATGAAATTATATGATGAGAGCTTGGTATTATTAAGGATAAGCTTTTCCAGAAGAAGTTAGAGCGAGAAGACGATGTTTTTCCTATACAACCATAAAGCCGACATAACGAAACATAAATATGACTATCCCTTCATTGGAGATTACAAGCGAAGAAATGCTCAATAAACGCTCATTAAATGATTAAAAGTTGATACAGAAATTGACCGAGAAAGAATCAAGTGAAGAAACTAACAAAATCATGAATAACCAGCTGACTGACTGAATCATCATAGCTAACCAAAAATCATCCAAACCAAAAGCAGACACCACCACCAAAAAAACTGTTAGCCGTAAAATATGTCGACTTATACGGAATTACATTAGATATTGTAAGGCGTGACACATAGGGACTAATAATCTCAAGTTAGGATAGTTATAGTGTCACACGCCTATAAATACCCCCTCCATACTTCCATGGAGGGGTGAGGATAATCATTTGTATCTCATAAGTGTGTGTTTCCTTTCTCTCTCTAGAAATATACACATCTTCCCTTTCTCTCTATACATCTAATAATATGGCTACTTATTTCTTTTATCCTCCCCGACCTCTAAATCGTGTGTTTTAGGCTAGAATCTTTATGGGTAACAATTAGCATCAGAGCCTAGGAGTGTTTTGGGTTGATGGTTTGCTTATTTGGGTGTTAAAACCTTATTAAAGCTTTTCGTGGCTTATTTTTAAGCCAAAACCCACAGGTTTGGTTGCTTGGTGTCTATTTTGTGCAAAAGCTTGAAACTTTCTTTTCTCTAATGTTTCTAGCTCATTTGTACAAATGGTTTGTGGTTTTTTAAAGCTTATTTCTAAAGATCTATGGTTCTTTTTTAAGCTTTTTACACAAAATCTTGATTCAATTTTTTTTGTTAAAAACCATAAAGTTTGTGTTTTTATGGTAGATCTTGCCTTAGGATACTTGGTTGTACAAAATAAATCATCCAAAAACATCAAAAAGGGAGTATTTTAATTGATTCAAAAGTTGTATTTCTGGAAAATTTGAAGACGGCGATTTATATGCTTGAAGATGGCGATTTATACGTGTTTGAAATCCGGCGATTTATACATCCGGCGATTGATACATCTGGCGCTTTATACATCCGGCTATACATCCGACGATTTATACGTGCTTCAGATCTGGCGATTTATACGCTTTTTGGTTTGGCGATTTACACACGGCTGTTAATACGCGGCTGTTTATACGCAGTGATTTAAAGGAGAATATTTATACGCAGTCTTAAAGGAGGAAATTTATACACCACTGTTTTTGCCAAGAACCAAACTTAAACACCTTCCACAACACCAAAGAAAACACAACACTTAATTCTAAAACGATCATTAAAGATTTACTAAAACGTCAAAATGGCTATGGAATTTGGATTTTAATGTCAAGTGATCACAAAGTGTATTTGGTATTCCTTATTTGAGATTGAAGTAGGTTTTACGAAGGCGTCTACTTATTTCATCATCGAGACTTCCTTCTACTTTCTACCCCTTTTCCCTAAACCCCCTCCCTCGATTGATGACTTTCTTGAACGTATACAGTTATGATTGAGACTTAGAGTATCTAGTTTCCAGCACTCAAAGGGTGGTTGGTTAAAGACCTAGATAACTATCACTTATAGGAGTTACATTGTAGTACTCAGTGTCACATGCAGATGCAGATGTGGATAATTTCAAGAGGTGTTGTATTTTTCATATACTTTATGATAGGAGTATAGGGTATTTAGAGGCTTTCTTCTGCACCGTTCTTTAATCAACAATAGTGCAAGGTTAAGTAACAAATCTGGGGAATTTTACTTCACTTTCAAGTTTGGTATATCAGATTTACTTCACCAAGTGGTCACCGCAATAGCCGACAGAATATAAGGTTGGTAAGTTAGCTAGAGAGTTTAAAGGTTGATAAGATCGATTTAAGCTCAACTAGGATTAGTTTTACAGATAATATTGAATGTACAGCGGAATAATAAGAAAGCAATATTATCAAACAAGGTTTTCTTCATTGAACGTTTCCCTATTACCCCAACTATAACTTGGGGCTACACCAACTAATTATGGTGTACTAACTAACTAGCTAGATAACTAACTCCGGTGTACACACACACCTTTACTATTCGACTCTCATCAGTCGAAGTTTCTATGGATTGATAAAACTACACGCCTATGATCTCTTTATATAGGGAGAGATCATGGATTACAAAGGAAGTAAATCAATAGATAAG
>BQNB010072689.1:0-29457 GCA_026074375.1 Tanacetum coccineum
ATCAAACACACATATATCTACTTTTAAACTACAACCCGCCGTTAAGAATCAAAGGTAACTCACTCACTAATGTTTGAGATATAAAACCACACATCAAAACTCATTAATATATACCTTATGAACACTTCCCAGCAACTAGATCACGCCATACATCAGTACATTGGTGTACTCATCTTAAAACGACCCTCGATCTATTTTTCTACACTTTTTAATGTGTTTTCATTCGATTCCTTTGATATACACACTAAATAATGATATAGATTAAGGACCGATGCATACCTTTGCTCGAAACTCTGGAAATCGGCGATTTGAGACTTGGTTCTTGGCGGCGAGTGTGTGTGTGTTTTTTTTTCTTTGACTGGTTTTCGAAGGATTTGACCAAATGGCAACTCGCCGCCCTTTTATACTCCTAAGTTACATACTTGGCAGATTTAGTCCCTTTGGTTTCCATCTTCTTTTATTTCTTGTTTTAAGTATTTCTAAGGCATTTCTAAGATTAGGCAATTGGCCAACTTAGTCCCTATTGGTTAATAAGGCTAGGAAACAAAGAGCAAATGCTTTTTACACCCTAATCATTACAACAATAGATAACTTTGGACCTTTGAGTTAAAATTAATTAACTCCCCTTCAAATATTAACCCATTAGAATACAACCACCATCTTATAATTACACTTTCATAGCCTCCAACAGTCTTTTTAGAACCCCTTAGATTTTTCACATTTACTCTCCCCCTCAAACAACGACCCGTTTTCTTTTGAAAGAGCTGTTGTCGATGTTTGAGATGAAAAGATCAGGCGAACAGCTCTACCGTGACCATTGTTTTACTATACTCCCATAAAGCATGGATATAAAGTAATCCATGCCCAGACATTAAACCGGGTTGCAATTTGAAGTAATTGCAAGCCTTTTAGTAATTCCAAATGACTTAAAATATTTCCTAAGTATTTTATTTATTATTATTATTTTTTTTATTTTTTTTTTGTAAACTATGTACAAAGGATACACGAAGGCATTTGGTTTACTCATCCTCTCCTTCTTGAAGACGTTTGAGAGTTTCAGGGGTCAAACTCTTCATGCCTAGGCGTGGAAGAAGAAATTCGAACCTTTCTCTTGGTAATGCTTTGGTGAGGATGTCTGCAAGTTGATAGTTCGTTTCCACGAAGTAGAGTTCAACCACTCTGTTTTCCACTTGCTCTCTGATGAAATGGTGCCGTATGTCGATGTGTTTAGAGCGAGAGTGCTGGACGTTGTTACAGCAAAGAGCAATAGCACTTTTGTTATCACAGTACAGAGGAATTTTATTGAAGTCAAATCCGTAGTCTTTGAGCTGTGAGCGCATCCAAAGGATTTGAGCACAGATCAGCCCCCCCCCCCCCCGCGCCCCAAGCCCCCCCCATCCAGACATGGCGATGTATTGCAGCCCTCTGTAGTTGATTATTGCCGTCTTTGTTGGCTTCTTTGATGACCAGCTAACCTCTCTATCTCCAAGAAACTGATCACTCCCTCCGTACTTTTTCTTGAATCTTGACATCCCGCATGATCCGCATCTGCATAAGCTGTTAGTGACATGGCGTTGTCTTTCGGATACCAAAGACCCATGTTAATGGTTCCTTTCAAGTACCGAAAGACACGTTTGATAGCTTCAAAGTGCTTTTTGGTAGGCTTAGCCTGATATCTAGCACACATGCAAACAGCGAATACAAGGTCGGGTCTACTGGCTGTAAGGTCATAAGAGCCAACCATTCCTCTTAATCAAGTTTGGTCCAACTTGAAATCCCCCATGAGATCCTCGTCCAGTTACAACGATCCTACCATCGTGTAACGACAGGGATAGGAGATTCCATTCCAATACCTGTTAAAGGTTTCGAGAGCATATTTTGCTTGGTTTAATAAAGATGCCTCCGAGACTTTGAGAAACTTGTAGTCTAGAAAAACGACAATTTGTCCCATCATTTGACATCTGAATTTTGAGCTCATCTCTTTTGAAAAATATGTTACACCATTAATGATCTGTTGAGGCAACAAAAATGATGTCATCTATATATATTTTGAACAAGTAGAATTGGGGTTTATTTGCCTGATTTGCGAGTGAAAACGGTGTGATCCACGGCACCCTTGAAGAAATTGTTGGCCAACAGGAACTTAGAGAGTGTGTCATACCACGCCCTTGGTGCCTGCTTTAGCCCATAAAGAGCCTTCTTCAGACGATATACGTGAGTAGGATTTTCCTGGTCTTCAAATCCTTCAGTTTGACTGACAAAGAACTTCTCTTGAAGATCACCATTTAGAAAAGACAGTTATGACATCCATCTGGATATATAACATATTCTTTGGTTGCGGCATTGCAAATGAATATTCTGATGGCCTCTATCCGTGCAACTAGAGGCAAACGAATTCTTCAAAATCAATACCTTCCACCTGACGATATCTTTGCCAACTAACCGAGCTTGTTTTTCAGTACATCACCATATTCATCAGCTTCCCATTGTAGATCCGCTTGAGAGGCGATGAACCATGAACATAGATTGGAGCGAGGTACTAATTCCCATACTTCAAGTCGGTATCAAATTCTGAATTTCATCTGCATGGCTTGAGAAACCATAATCTTCTAACATGGACCAATTTGAAGTTCTTGGGTTCACTGGACAGTTTCAGTATGGAAACAGGCACCACAAAGGCATCGGATGCTACTATTTCTGGTAAGATACAGGACGAAGAGGGATTACCACGATGTTACCAGAGGATGATCTTTGGTCCATCATCTGAGATGATCTGAGGTAATTAACTTGGTTGGGTTTCCGCTGTATTAACATTCCTGAATGATGATTGTGCGAAACCTATATCTCCAGTAACAAGGTCAATGTGAAGATGAAGAACATCGGAAGATTGGGGGTGTCTTCGTGAATGGGTTTCTTTCTGCAATTTCTTGTATGTTAGATTGGAAGATGAAAATCGATGATACGATGAAGCACTTTGTGAAGGTGCATCTTGAGCAATCGTTGTAGACAAAGATGTAGATCCGTTAATTTCAGTAGCAAAGGTCTGGTTTCAATTGACTCGAGATTGTTCAAGGTGTTCATCAAACATTGGTTGAAATAACATCTCCAGCTCTTTATCGGTTGGAGCGAGCCTGTTTGAGTATTGTCCCATGGGGAATCATGAAAAAGGCTCGTGGTCTGAACTGATGCGTACAGGAGCCATTGACTGATGCATCTCATCGAATGTGACGTGAATCGTTTCCATTAATCGACGAGTTCTCTTGTTGTAGATTCTATAGCCCTTCCTGCTAGGAGCATACCCAACGAAAATCCCAATGTCGGCTTTGGCTTGAAATTTTCCTAGATTTTCGCTATCATTTGTAGGATAGCACAGAGCACCAAATACTCGGAAGAATGTAAGATCAGGCTTCTTATCATGCACAAGCTCATAAGGGGTTTTGTTATGACGAGTATGAATTAGTGATCGGTTCTGGGTGTAACACGCAGTGGCTACAGCTTCTGCCCATAGAAACATGGGAGCTTTCGAGAATATCATCATTGTACGTGCTGCTTCCACCAGTGTACGATTACGTCTTTCAACAACGCCGTTTTGTTGAGGAGTTCTCGGAACAGACTTTTGATGAAATATGCCAACACCTTCATAGTATTCAGACATAACTTGGTTGACGAATTCCGTTCCGTTATCTGTGCGGATGAATCTGACTGTTTTGTTGAGGCCAACCTGTATTTGCTTAAGAAAGTTGGTGACAAACTCAGGAGTTTCATCCTTTGACCTCAAGAACTTTACCCATGTGAATCTTGAATAGTCATCCACGATGACTAAGATGTATTTCTTCCCTTTAATACTCTGGACTCTCATTGGACCACACAGATCCATGTGAAGGGTATGAAGAACTTCTATATTTGTATTTTTAGATTTTGGCCGGTGGGAAGAAACCTTTCTGCTTTTTCCAATTGACAGGCGAGCAAGAAATCCCTTTTCAAACCTTCAATCTAGGTTAGACCTCTAAACAAATCTTTCGAGCAAGATCATTTATCGTGCCGAAGTTTAAATGGTTTAAACGACGATGCCACAACCATGATTTGGACTTGGAAGCTTTGGACAGCAAGCATATCGGAGAAGACTTCATCATTTCATCCATGGATATCGTGTACAAATTGGTGCTACGACTACCTTTAAGTATGTCTGTACCATTAATATCACGAACAAAGCAAGTATGCTTTCTGAAGGCCACTTCAAGATCAGAATCACAAAATTGCCCTACAGAGAATAGGTTGTGTCCAAGTCCCTCCACGTAGTATACTCTTGAGATCACACTGTCACCCATAACATAATCTCCATAACCCATGATAGCTCCTAAGTGATCATTCCCGAATCTGACTGACCCGATGAACTTTTCCACAAAATTCATGAGCTTTGAACGATTCCCCGTCATATGTTTTGAACAGCCTGAGTCCAGATACCAAAGCATGACCTGCATTTGAAAACAGTCGAGTTTGGAGAGTTTGGAATTTCGGTTCCCCAATTTTTGTTGGGGTCCTGTTGGTTAGCATATAGAGTAGAACATTTCCCAGAAAGCTTAGTTAAATGGCACATTTCCCTATGGCAAATTCTTTTCCTGTTGGTCTCCATTGAAACCAAATCAAGTTTTCCCTAATTGAAGTTTCTTTCCTGTGGGTCTCCATTGATAACCAATATCTGCAAATAGTTTTCCCGTAGCTTTCCAAACCCGCTTGGTCTTGTACAAACTGTTATCAGACAGTTTGCCTTTTGGTTTCCAGATCTGCTTCTCTTTATTCAAGACAATTCTAACGGTGGGGGTAGCATTCACAGAATTCAAGATATTAACAACACACATTCCATGACTTGCAGAGTTTACACATTTGTTACAAGTTTTGCACACAGATTCAGAATTCGAATTAATTACAACACGCTTAGAGCTAATGCTAGAATCAACCCGATTCACTTTTGTCCAAACTGACTTATTTGTCCTAAGGCGTACTTCTACTTCCTTCTTATTCTCCTTCTTAGCAGGCAGGATCCTATTTTTCTTTGTATTGCTTCTAGGCTTTGATCCGCTTGCTTCAGTGGAATCGTTTACTCCTGTAGAGGGAATCACAGGGATATTAGTCTGTTGAACTCTCTGGTGCACATTGTGTTTCTGTGTGTTGCTAGAAGAAGTTCCTGGTTTATCACTAAACGTAACTTGCTTTTTCCTAGTAACCGGGGTAGAGGGAGCCTTGTTATCTCTTTCATTGAAACTTTTTGGGCAAGTGCCAATCACATATTCTAACAATTCCTGAGATAACTTGGTGTATTGGCAAGCATAGTTAAGTGAATTATCCAGTGGTTTAACTACTCTAGCTTCCTCTACAATCTCCCTAACCGTTTCTACATTCTCCTTAAGATGGCTGATATAGTTTAAATGAGCACTCCTATTGTTCTTAAGGGGATGAGGGATGGGTTTAACGTCAATGGCATACATGCCAGGAGCAAGAACTTTTGGTTTGACATAGTCACTAGTGAAACAAGGCTCTTTACTTCGCAATTGAGCTTTTAGACTCTCAATTTCATTTAACATCGTAGATGTCTTTTCACTTGTGTGAGCACGCGCAATCTTAATTGAGTCATACAATTCCTTGTAATGTTGTTTGACCTTTTCTAGTTCTATTCTAACGCAATCATTTTGTTCAATGAGAGCAGTGACATCTTTAGCATTATATGGCTCACAACTTCTGTCATTCACATTAGCGACTAGAACTTTTAAGTTTCTAATCACGTTGTCCTTTTCTTGAATCTGATGTTCCAGATTCTTGATCTTAAAGAATGAGTTAAAATCATGGTGGGGGGGGTGGTGGAGAGGTTGTGAAGCTTCCTGTGATGCTTGTGAATTTTTATTATCAAAACTCTTCTTGAAAATGTTGATACTTTTTATTTGCAAAGTTAGGATACCCTTTCAAGTTTGAAATAAGTTTGACAGATCATGAACTTTAACATGTCCAGCTTCAAGATCTAGACAACGTGATTTTTCCACCATCATACAGCAGTAGAGATCGTCAAACAATTAACAAATCAGATTCTCATTTTACAATGAGAAGTTTTTTCTTTTCAATTTAGCATATAGCCTTTCAACATAATTCTTGTCCACTTCGTATTCCATTTGATCAAAAAAATTTCTTTCATTTCTTTAACTTCTTTAAAGAGGGCTGTTTGAACTCCAACAAAGTGTTCTTTAAGAGTTTTGAAAAATGGAATAACTTCAGTGAGGTAACATCTTTTTGTTTGCTCAAAACCTCTTTCCCCCTCTGTAATACCTGATGGTGTGATTCTAGTTTTGCAAGTTTTGTCAAATTCCGTAAAAAGTTGTGTGAGTACATAAAGATTAATTTTCACCTGACTTTTAGTTGGAAGAAAACAGGGGACAAGCATGACAGGAGTATTGGTTGGAAACACTGTCAATAGCTGAAATGGTTTTGGAGCTAAGTCGCCTTTTTCCTGTTGTTGTCATCTATGGACCAAAATATCTATTCTGGGGTCAGATTTCTTTGGGGAGCAAAGGTTGCAAGAAAGTTCTCTTTCGAGTAATCGGGGGGGGCAATCCTAACTTTATTCTCCACACATAGAGGGCTTTGCATTTTCAACAGCATTATATTCCTAGTTATCTCAGCTAACTCACGCGTATCCTCTGAGTCATGTATGACAGTGGGTGTATGATTGGTAGTGACAAGTACATGACCATTATACAGAGCAGACTGAGCTTGCTTTGCACGAGCGAGACATACGGGATTTTTGTAGCCTATTGCTACCTTGTGCTTTTCATCATAAAATGATTTTGGTTTACACAACATGTGAACTGTTTGAACAGACTGATCCTGTTTGTATAATCTATCTTCAATCTTATCTTTTAGCTTCTTTATGTCCAAAAATTCTTCAAGGAATTTGTCTTCCTTTTGTTTAAAATCCTTTTTCAAAAGTGTTACTTCTTCTGTCTTTGACTTATAATGGTCAACTGTAGAACTAAGGAGTATTTGTGCTGAATGAAGTTCAGATTTTAAAGACGTTTCCTTTCTATTTCGGTCTGAGATAATTATTCTCATTTGTTCATCAATTTTTCGTTCTCTATCAGTTAATTCAAACTTTGCCCGTTTTTCATATTCCCCGACCAGTTCCTTATATCTCGCAAGTTCAGAGGTCACTGAGTCATTAACTACCATGTCTGGCTTATTTGCTAATCTACTTTGTACACCCTGTTGAACACCCTCTTCATGCATTTCATTGATAATTGACATTAATGCATCATTTTGTACAGAAGATACATTACTTTGTACACCATTTTCTTCGTTGTCTTCCAGATACTGATTATACGGAATAATATTACTATCACTCGTATATTCAGCATTAGAGTCAACAACGTAGTTGTGTTGTACATCGTTTTGCATCTCGTGTACTTCATGATACTCATCCATATGATCTACAAAGGTATCATGATCTTGTACCTCAAATGGAGTATTCGAGTCATGTGATGGCCCGGCTTCATCGTAGATTGGATCTTCAGATGAAAGATTTACCATGAACATGGTCTGTACATTAGGAGCCTCATCAACATCAGAGTCGAATGCATCACATTGATCAGCTTCAAAGATATGATCCACATTGAGTGCCAAATCATTCTCGGGTGAATCATCCACATCATCATCAAAGTTGGTAACCTGTTCTCCTGCAAGAAACAACGACTGTTCTTCATCCAGTACTGCACCATTCTCCTGGGCTTGCATTAGTAGCATCTTGTCCTTGAAGTAGTCTGAATCCTGAAGTCGCTTTGGCCTTGGACATTCTCGTGCTATGTGCCCTAGTTCGTTACAGTTGTAGCACTTAATATGTTTAACTTGACCAGGATTGACAATGCCTCCTCTGTTCTGACCTCCTACATTCCCAGCTACAACATTTCCTCTTGCATTGTTTCTCTGAATTGGCCTTCCTTGATTATTCGCATTGTATCTTCCACGGACATCTTGAACCACAACTCTGCCGTCTTGAACCGTAGCTTTGTTCCTTGCATTAGAAGACGTTCTAAGTTGATTGTTTGTTTGAGGAAGATGTGATTTGTACGATTGAGTGAGGAGGGTAAGTGAGTTGGATAAACTTTCAATCAAGTTTTCAGTTGAAGAACTTCCTGAGTCCAGTTGAAAGTTGTCAGCAGGAGATGGTTCATTTGAGGATTGAGGAGACTTGGTTGATTGTGTTGGATACTGCTGAACAGAGGCATTCGACACTAGTGCCAAAGGATCATTAGTTGGTTGAAGGAACCTTTCCATCATTGTTCTGTTCTCATTAGCATGTACCTCATGTTGCTTCAAATAGGCATAAAGCTGATCAAAATTAGACTCCTTCAAGCCTTTGTTAAGTTTAACTTCAGTTATGAATCTACTCCACTCAGGTAACATGTTGTTCACAAACTTAGAGTTAAGCTGCATCCTGGGCATGGTCATCTTGATGTTTCTCATGTCATTAATGAGCTTCGTAAACCTAACATAGTATCCTTGAATGGTTTCTCCTTTGATTTGACGGAAGTGTTCAAATTCATCGTATAACTGAGATTCCCTGTCATCCTTTGTTAACTCAGAACCTTCCAGAATCATCTTCACATTGTCCCAAATGTCTTTGGCGTCAGTATAGTGGTTGATGAGTGAGTAGATGTCTTTTGGTATACCTTGAAGTAGGATATTTGTTGCACGAATGTCAGCTTTATACCTTTCCTTTTCTTCAGCTGAAAGGTCGTTAAGGACTCTAGCACGTACTGGACCTTGTTGAACTGCACCCTCAGTTCCTCCAGCAATAACATCTGAGACCGTTCCCATATGAAATGGTCCTTCATTAATGGACTTCATTATATTCTCTCCATTATCCTTTCCCAGACAGTACAGACGTATACGTTGTTGCCAAGATTCAAAGTCTGTTCTATCAAGCATTGGTGGGCGTGTATCAGAACCGGCACACTGGATATCTTCTGACATACTAGACATCTTGTTTTATTATGATATGATATGTTTTGATCGATCAATGATTAGTGAGTATACGTTAAAAGTGGTGAGGTTAACGTATTTGTTTCGTGTTTAAGTGATATTAAGTCCCAAGTTTGAATAACTTCCAAATTGCACAAACAGTCGCACAACTCGCCGCCAGTGGTACCAAACCGCCGCGAAGAATATGAGCAAACCGCCTTCAGTTGTAGTAAAGCAACCCGCTGCTTCTGTCGACCCGCTGTCTGAATAAACCGCGTAGCTTCTTTTTTTGATATTTGCTATTAAAAATATTCAACCGCTTGTCAACTGTTCCAAACCGCTGCTATTACAATAAAGCTAACGCCGTGTGAAACAACTCGCGCAAAGCAAACGCCGTGTGTCGACAGTTGGGTCACTTACTAAATAAAATATTCTATTTACGGCAAACCGTTCCCGTGAAGAATTTCTGGCAAACCTCCACGAAGACCAAGACTGTTATCACACAAAAACACTATGAATCACCCTTTTGAACGTTTTGCTCTGATTTACTTTCTGCACAACCCTGTACACAAGGCATTAGCAATCTAAAAAACACAAAATTTACATTACAAACATCAAAAACTTAGGGAAATAAATAAAGAGCCTTAAGAACCTTCTGATAGTGCACTTTTCGATCCTAAAACATGCAAGAAAATCGCACATACACCGATCTAATTCATCCCATGTGCGCTGATACCATTGTGGAATATCAAATATCATTAACACGGGTCGATTCTTGGACTTGGCTAGTTTCTAAAGAGAGAAACATATAGAGAGAGATTTCTAGAGAGAGAAATGTATGTGTAAAAGGAAAATGAATAACGACTAGCTTACCTCTTTCAAAGTTGGAAGAGGCTTATATAGTTCTTACAATATACCGGGTATTAGAACCCGGCTTAATACCGAAAATCATACTATTAACTATTAAACTACGAGCTATAATAAACAGTAGTAAAAATATACGGATAATTCTTTTTTTAAAGTGACGGTTCTGAGTCTTTTTCTAATATCTAACATGGGTCATATCATATCAATAACACGACCCTAAATTGACTTGTATTCTTGTGGGGCTATGTTTATATGTACCCCCCTTGAAACACCGTTTGTACCCTTTCGGGTTTTTTTGCGGTTTTTTTTGTATTTTTATAATTTTGTATATGTTATAAAACTGTGACACGGAAAAAACGGAACGAAACCCCCCTTGAAACACCTTTTGTACCCCCGGGTTTTTTGCGGTTTTTTTTTTTTTTTTTTTTTGTATTTTTATAATTTTGTATATGTTATAAAACTGTGACACGGAAAAAACGGAACGAAAAATATAAAGTTTAACATGTCAAAAGTATGAAACTGTCAAAATTACGGAACAAAAATGATTAAAAAACTGCGTTTTGCACTGTAAAAAGAGGGATACAAAAGAAATCTTTTGTACCTTTTAGCACTATTTAGTGGGTCGAGGGGGTACCAATAAAGGTACCCTTCTTGTGGTTATGGTACATCTAAAGTTGTACCTTTATTCTTTATTATAATAAATTACTTATAAGTAAAAAATAATTTTTTTAATGATGTGATAATATATCAAAGGGCCCGTTTGATTTGCATTATGGGTTTAGAATTGGATTTGGATTTGTATCGGAATTTCGATTTTGGATGTGGATTGATAAAAGGATTGAGATCTTCTCTGTGTTTAAACTTTGAAAACATGAGAGGAGGTTATCTTAAACTTATTGTGAGAAAAATTGTTTTTTAATAAAAATGAAAGTCCCGACAAACACATAAGTCACTATTTTTTTTAGTAATAAAAAACCTCAACATATTTATTCATGTTCAAGTTGAATATAATAGGATCTTCAATCCTTGGATTAAAATGATAGAGAGATAAATTATATTATTTGTATGATAAATAATTTATTTTTTTACGATTAGATGTTATAATAAATAAGTTATTGTTATAACTTATAAGTGTGAGAGATATGAAATTTGTTGTTATTGTAAGGGCGCACATGAAATTCAAAAACCAAGTACTTGCTCGGCTTTCAATATTCATATACAACATCTATTCTTTTTTGTCAAAAGAACAACCAAACAAACGTTAAGTCTTCTCATCCAAACCCAAACAAAGATGGATACAAAGAGCCTTACGTAATTTAAGTACACAATGCATTTTAAGGATTGTATATAAGTTGATATCATTGATGTGGTAATGATGTGACAGATATATTGAATCTTTTATTACAACTAAGATTGGAGATGACCTTTATAAGTCTTCCAGGAACATTTAAGCTATTGGAAAAAGCTAAAACAAATCTGTAACCGTATAGTATGGCCCGATCTATTTATACGATTATGAGCTTACTTGCTGAAGACGTATACATATGTTCTAGCTATAAACATGGTCACGAAACCATATCATTACTAGTAGACTGGGGGACATTGTTGACCCATAGTATGTCCCGACCCATTTCTACGAATATGGGCCAATCCATTTACTATCGCTACTGGGCCAGCGGGGGTGTGGTCACGGACCACGTTTGGGCCGCGGGTCGCTAGAACATAGCGCCAGCATTGCGCTGTCGGTTGACCAAGGAGTCTACTTTGACTTCTACTATTGACCATTAATGAGATAATTAATATGACTGTTACTTATCCCATAATTAATATGACCGTTACTTATGAGGTAATTAATGTATATCGGTTATATTAATTATGGACACGAAAGGTCTTAGGGTTTTACCCCTATATAAGGAGACCCTCGTCTTCCATTCACAGGTATGTTCTACGCTCTAAGAACCCTAAACACTCTCCACACCAATAATCACCGATTATAACCATAAACCGATTACTTACTCTCACGCCGGAGTCTAATCGTGGGAGACAATCCCACGGTAAGCCTAACGGTGCTTTCTCTCTTAGTGCGCAGATCTCACAATCAAGATTCACTTGGTGGCAAGGAGCGGAGCCAAAGCATACCCGTAATTATATAAATTCGGGCCACCTGTCTAGGTACATCCTCTGTTGTATCACCGTTTGCGCCATCTCAGTGGGACATGAATAAAACTATGTTTCGTGTCTCATATTATCACAAAAGCAAAAAAATACAACCAAAAAAGTGGTACTCCTAAAACCTTTCTTATTATTTTTGCTTTTCGGTTAAGCTCATTTTGTCATGCGTCTTTAAAAAGAAAAAACTGATTTACCAATATCAACTACATTATTCGGATTATATTATCCTGAATCACAATACGCCATCTGTGTAATGTGTTAATATATTACCAACAAATTATGTTGCGCCCGAAAAATTATGTCGCGCCCAAAAGATTATGTCGCGCCCATCTTATTTATATAATTTTGGTACGGCCAACAAATTATGTCGCGCCCAAAAGATTATGTCGCGCCCATCTTATTTATATAATTTTGGTACGCCCAACAAATTATGTCGCGCCCAAAAGATTATGTCGCGCCCATCTTATTTATATAATTTTGGTACGGCCAACAAATTATGTCGCGCCCAAAAGATTATGTCGCGCCCATCTTATTTATATAATTTTGGTACGCCCAACAAATTATGTCGCGCCCAAATATTATGTAGGCCCCATCTGATCTATATAATTTTTGGTAGCCCAACAATTTGTCGCGGCCCAAAAGCAAAGATTATGTCGCGCCCATCGCTATTTATAGAATTTTGGTACGGCCAACTGTTGAACTTCACCCTCGGTTCCTCCAGTAATAACATCTGAGACCGTTCCCATATGAAATGGACCTTCATTAATGGACTTCATTATATTCTCTCCATTATCCTTTCCTAGACAGTACAGACGTATACGTTGTTGCCAAGATTCAAAGTCTGTTCTATCAAGCATTGGTGGGCGTGTATCAAAACTGACGCACTGGATATCTTCTGACATACTAGACATCTTGTTTTATTATGATATGATATGTTTTGATCGATCAATGATTAGTGAGTATACGTTAAAAGTGGTGAGGTTAACGTATTTGGTTTTTGTTATAGTGATATTAAGTCCCAAGTTTGAATAAGTTCCAAAGTGCTCAAACAGTTGCTCAACTCGCCGCCAGATTAGCAACTCGCCTCGATGAAGTAAAAACAACCCGCCGCTGGTTTAGTGAGGCAAACCTTAGTTTGCAATTTCAAGCAACACGCCGCCTATTGTTCAAACCGCCGTAGCTTCTTTTAGATATTTGCTATTAAAATATTTAAACCGCTGTCAACCTGTTCAAACCGCTGCCTATTACAATAAAGCAAACCGCCGTGTGAACAACTCGCCACGATGTTAAGCAACTCGCTGCCAAAGCAACCCGCAGTGTGTCAGACAGTTGGTCACCTACTAAATAAAATATTCTATTTAAGCAAACCGCCGTGAAGAATTTCTGGCAAACCTCCACGAAGAACAACGACTTTTATCACACAAAAGCACTTATAAATCACCCTTTTGAACGATTTTGCTTGATTTCTTTTGCACAACAGAGTACCACAAGGCAATAACAACTAAAAACACCCAAACTTTAACATTACAAACATCAAAATCTGGGGAAATTAAAAAAACGAGCTAAGAACCTTCTATAGTGCACTTTTCGATCTAAAACAAGCAAGAAATCGCACATACACACGATCTAATCATCCCATGTGCTCTGATACCAATTGTGGTATATCATATATCATAACACGGGGTCGATTCTTGGACTTGGCTAGTTTCTAAAGAGAGAAACATATAGAGAGAGATTTCTAGAGAGAGAAATGTATGTGTAAAAGGAAAATGAATAACGACTAGCTTACCTCTTTCAAAGTTGGAAGAGGCTTGTATAGTTCTTACAATATACCGGGTATTAGAACCCGGCTTAATACCGAAAATCATACTATTAACTATTAAACTACGAGCTATAATAAACAGTAAAATATACGGAGTGACCGAGTCTTTTTCTAATATCTAACATGGGTCATATCATATCAATAACACGACCCTAAATTGACTTGTATTCTTGTGGGGCTTATGTTATATGTACCCCCCTTGAAACACCTTTTGTACCCTTCCGGGTTTTTTGCGGTTTTTTTTGTATTTTTATAATTTTGTATATGTTATAAAACTGTGACACGGAAAAAACGGAACGAAACCCCCCTTGAAACACCTTTTGTACCCTTCCGGGTTTTTTGCGGTTTTTTTGTTTTTTTTTTTTGTATTTTTATAATTTTGTATATGTTATAAAACTGTGACACGGAAAAAACGGAACGAAAAATATAAAGTTTAACATGTCAAAAGTATGAAACTGTCAAAAATTACGGAACAAAAACTGATAAAAAACTGCGTTGCATTGTAAAAAGAGGGATACAAAAGAAATCTTTTGTACCTTTTAGCACTATTTAGTGGGTCGAGGGGGTACCAATAAAGGTACCCTTCTTGTGGTTATGGTACATCTAAAGTTGTACCTTTATTCTTTATTATAATAAATTACTTATAAGTAAAAAATAAATTTTTTAATGATGTGATAATATATCAAGGGCCCGTTTGATTTGCATTATGGGTTTAGAATTGGATTTGGATTTTGTATCGAATTTCGATTTGATGTGGATTTGATAAAAGGATTGAGATCTTCTCGTGTTTAATTTGAACATGAGAGGTCATCTTAAACTTATTGTGAGAAAAATTGTTTTTTAATAAAAATGAAAGTCCCACAACACATAAGTCACTATTTTTTTTAGTAATAAAAAACTCAACATATTTATCATGTTCAAGTTGAATATAAAAGGATCTCAATCCTTGATAAAATGATTAGAGAGATAAATTAATATTATTTGTATGATAAATAATTTATTTTTTTACGATTAGATGTTATAATAAATATGTTATTGTAACTTATAAGTGTAGAGAGATATGCATTTGAGTTATTGATAAGGGCGCACATGAAATTCAAAAACCAAGTACTTGCTCGGCTTTCAATATTCATATACAACATCTATTCTTTTTGTCAAAAGAACAACCAAACAAACGTTAAGTCTTCTCAATCCAAAACCCAAACCAAAGTGGGATAACAAAGAGCCTCTAAGTAATTTAAGTACACAATGCATTGTAAGGATTTTATATAAAAGTTGATATATTGATGTGGTAATGATGTGAAGATATATTGAATCTTTTATTACACTATGCATTGGAGATGACCTTTATAAGTCTTCATGACATTTAAGTATTGAAAAAGCTAAAACAAATCTGTAACCGTATAGTATGGCCCGATCTATTTATACGATTATGAGCTTACTTGCTGAAGACGTATAACATAAGTCTAGCATAACATGGTCACGAACCATATCATACTAGACTGGGGGACATGTTGACCCATAGTATGTCCCGACCCATTTCTACGAATATGGGCCAATCCATTTACTATCGCTACTGGGCCAGCGGGTCGTGGTCACGGACCACGTTTGGGCCGCGGGTCGCTAGAACATAGCGCCAGCATGCGCTGTCGTTGACCAAGGAGTCATACTTTGACTCTACTTATGACCATTTAATGAGATAATTAATATGACTGTTACTTATCCCATAATTAATATGACCGTTACTTATGAGGTAATTAATGTATATCGGTTATATTAATTATGGACACGAAAGGTCTTAGGGTTTTACCCCTATATAAGGAGACCCTCGTCTTCCATTCACAGGTATGTTCTACGCTCTAAGAACCCTAAACACTCTCCACACCAATAATCACCGATTATAACCATAAACCGATTACTTACTCTCACGCCGGAGTCTAATCGTGGGAGACAATCCCACGGTAAGCCTAACGGTGCTTTCTCTCTTAGTGCGCAGGTCTCACAATCAAGATTCACTTGGTGCAAGAGCCGGAGCCAAGCAACCCGAATTATACCTAATTCGGGCCTGATCTAGGTACATCCAACTTTTGTATCAACAGATTGGCGCCATCCGTGGGACATGAATAAACTATGTTTCGTGCTCTCATATTATCAAAAAGCAAAA
Organism: Tanacetum coccineum; assembly: GCA_026074375.1. Classification (NCBI taxonomy): domain Eukaryota; kingdom Viridiplantae; phylum Streptophyta; class Magnoliopsida; order Asterales; family Asteraceae; genus Tanacetum; species Tanacetum coccineum. The sequence continues at coordinate 16,029 of BQNB010072689.1, forward strand.
ATCAACCAAAAGTCGGTAACTCTAAAACCTTTCTTATTATTTTTGCTTTTCGGTTAACGCATTTTGTCATGCGTCTTTAAAAGAAAAACTGATTTACCAAATCAACAATATTCGGATATATATTATCCGAATTCACAATACGCCATCTGTGTAATGTGTTAATATATTACCAACAAATTATGTTGCGCCCGAAAAATTATGTCGCGCCCAAAAGATTATGTCGCGCCCATCTTATTTATATAATTTTGGTACGGCCAACAAATTATGTCGCGCCCAAAAGATTATGTCGCGCCCATCTTATTTATATAATTTTGGTACGCCCAACAAATTATGTCGCGCCCAAAAGATTATGTCGCGCCCATCTTATTTATATAATTTTGGTACGCCCAACAAATTATGTCGCGCCCATCTTATTTATATATTTTTGGTACGCCCAACAAATTATGTCGCGCCCAACAAATCAATAACATAAACATTTTTGTCTTTTACATACTGCACATTCTATTAGGTGTAACAAATTGTTTTACCAAAACAATAAACTTCATGCGATTCTCCCAAATATCTCCGGATATAAAGAGATTTTACATATCTTTTTAAATTGGTAACAAGATATTACCACTATTTTTTCCATGAAATAAAGATTACATATCTTTTTTTTAAATTGGTAACAAGATCAAGGAGTCATACTTTGACTCTACTTATGACCATTTAATGAGATAATTAATATGACTGTTACTTATCCCATAATTAATATGACCGTTACTTATGAGGTAATTAATGTATATCGGTTATATTAATTATGGACACGAAAGGTCTTAGGGTTTTACCCCTATATAAGGAGACCCTCGTCTTCCATTCACAGGTATGTTCTACGCTCTAAGAACCCTAAACACTCTCCACACCAATAATCACCGATTATAACCATAAACCGATTACTTACTCTCACGCCGGAGTCTAATCGTGGGAGACAATCCCACGGTAAGCCTAACGGTGCTTTCTCTCTTAGTGCGCAGGTCTCACAATCAAGATTCACTTGGTGCAAGAGCCGGAGCCAAGCAACCCGAATTATACCTAATTCGGGCCTGATCTAGGTACATCCAACTTTTGTATCAACAGATTGGCGCCATCCGTGGGACATGAATAAACTATGTTTCGTGCTCTCATATTATCAAAAAGCAAAAATCAACCAAAAGTCGGTAACTCTAAAACCTTTCTTATTATTTTTGCTTTTCGGTTAACGCATTTTGTCATGCGTCTTTAAAAGAAAAACTGATTTACCAAATCAACAATATTCGGATATATATTATCCGAATTCACAATACGCCATCTGTGTAATGTGTTAATATATTACCAACAAATTATGTTGCGCCCAAAAAATTATGTCGCGCCCATCTTATTTATATAATTTTGGTACGCCCAACAAATTATGTCGCGCCCAAAAAATTATGTCGCGCCCATCTTATTTATATATTTTTGGTACGCCCAAAGAATTATGTCGCGCCCAACAAATTATGTCGCGCCCATCTTATTTATATATTTTTTGGTACGCCCAACATAAACATTTTTGTCTTTTACATACTGCACATTCTATTAGGTGTAACAAATTGTTTTACCAAAACAATAAACTTCATGCGATTCTCCCAAATATCTCCGGATATAAAGAGATTTTACATATCTTTTTAAATTGGTAACAAGATATTACCACTATTTTTTCCATGAAATAAAGATTACATATCTTTTTTTTAAATTGGTAACAAGATGTTACCAATATTGTTTCTTTTAAATAAAAAGATTTTAGCCATATTATGTCGCGCTCATCTCGTCGCGCTTATCTTATTTATACTTTCGGTACGTCCGAAATATCTTGTCGCGCCTATCTTATTCATATTTTAGGTCCTCTCCAAAAGACGGATTGACGGATTATATATCCGCATCAAGACGCGCGGGAACTACCCCGCACAGGGAACATCTACAACCTCAAGCGGTGCCACCTTTAAAAGGCCACGGCCTACGCATGGACTCCTCGCTATTAGTAAGCGCCCATTAAATGTTCATGTATTTTTTATGTTTGGAATGTTCCTTTCTTTAAATAAAAAACTTGCAAGTATTAATAAAATATCGCGGTGCCTAGCTAGCTCCGCGGCCCATTCATATATTTCTTATAAATTATGTGTTTTTTAAATATGATTAAGTTTACATAACTTATATACTTTACCTACGCGGTAACACATACAATTTACCTACGTGGTAACTCTTGCCTACGTGGCGTGCATGCACCTATAACTCCCACGAGGAGAAAAGGATTGAGTGAACCTACTAATTAGCTCGTTGAGTAAGAGGGTTGCAAACCCATCAACATCGGATCACGTATCCTTGTTAAACACCTTTCTCTCAAGACGTTGGAGTAAGTCTACGCGCGTCTCACGACAGGCGCGCAGTAACGCACACCGTGCATGTTTAACAACTTCGGAGTTAAAACAATTGACTTCTAGATATGGTATTGCGGTACGCCGCATGTAATTGTAATGTCAACCCATACACGCGCACACAAGATATATCTTGTATTCGCATAAATACTAAGACGGATGACATATCCGCGCATGACGGATAACATATCCGCGCACGACGGATGGCATATCCGCGCAAGACGGATGACATATCCGCGCAAGACGGACAACACGTCCGCGCAAGACGGATTAAATGTCCGCGCAAGACGGACGAAACGTCCGCACTCTTAAAGACGGACGAAAACGTCCACCCTTTTAAAGACGGACGACGCGTCCGCGCAAGACGGACAACACGTCCGCGCAAGACGGATGAAATATCCGCGCAATATATGGAGATCATCTCCGCTCTTATGAATTCTTATCATCCTCTCTTAAGAGCCCTTTTAAAGACACATAGAGGGACACGTCCCGACGAAGCAAGAACGGATTAATATCCAGCGCAAGACGGACAACACGATCCGCAAAAGCAAGACGATTAAATGCCGTCGCCAAAGACGGACGAAGACGTCTCCGAACTCTAAAGACGGACAGAAAACGTCCAGCGCGGCCTTTTAAAGACGGACGACGCGTACAATCAAGACGGACAACACGTCCGCCAAGACGATAAATATTCCGCGCGAATATATGGAGATCATCTCCGCTTGCTTATGAATTTTCTTTATCATCCTCTCTTAAGAGGTGAACGAGAATGGTAACCTGGCCAATGCTAGTGTTACCCCGACTATAGAAAAATTGTTCTTCTTACGGGGTCCTTACCGTTCTGACACGGGAAACCAAGCATATGAGCTCCATCACCAAACATATGTATATGGGTACGGCCCATCGTATGCACAATTAGCACGGTCTAAAGAGCTTGAGTCTAGAAATATTCCCCGCGCACGACAAGTCTCTGCACGCAGTCAACAAATAACTGTGGGACATGTAACCGTATCGTATAAAGCCCGATCTATTTATAACATTATGAGCTTACTTGCTGAAAGACGTATAAGCATAAGTCTAGCATAACATGGACAAGAACCATATCATAAAAAAATCATACAATATACTAGACTGGGGGACATAGAGAGCGCGCCATAGTATGTCCCCTGACCCATTTCTACGAATAATGGGCCAATCCATTTTACTAACACTACTAGCCATGCGAGTCGTGGTTCACGACCATGTCTGGGCCGCGGGTCCGCTAGAACATAGCGCCAGCGATGCGCTGTCGTTGACCAAGGATTCATGACTTTTGACTCTACTTTGACCATTTAATGATATCATTAATATGACTGTTACTTATCCCATAATTAATATGACTGGTTACTTTATCCCATAATTAATAATGACCGTTACTTATAGTCATTATCTATTATATTATAAGATTCAGTTTGTATATTTATCGTGCAGTATTAAAGATGGGCGTGAATTAATACCACAACTCAAATTCCTGCATATGTTTCAAGTTTTGTAACCATGGCTATGAAATTTGTACATAACCCACATGACTAATTGTGTATACAAAGTCCTCTTATTTAATGTGCAGTATTGAAGTGTTGTAACTCTGGCTGTGAAAGTTGTATAAGTTACAAAATCTCATGTAAGTCTTTTGTAACAATTTGAATTAAATAATAAATGTTATATTAAATACTCACTTAAATCACATTATTAAGTTTGTAACTTCATAAACTTATTTTGAGTGTTGTAAAGCATTCATGTACCATATGTTTAGTCCATTTGATTTTCTTAGCATTTAAAAGAGTCTTTTAACATGTAGTTATTTAATATGTTTAATGTACATATATAGCTATAAATAACACATAAAGTCATACACACATTCTTATTCTTGCATATTTTTTCTCTCAAGCTCTAACCACTACTTCTTTTTTTGTGCATAATTGATTTTGTTTGTTTAATTTATTTTTGTTTTTCACTTTGTTAGTTTATTGTAAATATGTGATGGATGTGGTTAGTCTAATGATTCATTTTTTGTGGTGTTGTAGATGTTTAGCAGTGAAGATGACAAAGATTTGGATTAGGGGATGGAGCTTTGAAGACTAACGAATGATGATATACATAGAAATGAAGATCCATGCTTGGTAAAATTGTTTTTTATGTGTTTATGAGATTGTTGGTGTGTTGGTTTGTGTTTCTTTCACTTATACTAAGAGTGTTTTTTGTCTTTGATTAGTGTGGCTTCTTAGTTATTTCTTGATGACGAAGAAGATTTAAAAAGAAAAGAGTAAAGAATTGGAGGGTTGCAATTTGTCAAGGCAAGTGAGTGGGTTGTTGACCCAATGAAAAGAAGTGTATAGTAAAAGAAAGATGATATATGTAGTAGGTTAGCATTAACTCTTATATGCCAAGTCCAATGTAACTTTTATTTTTTAAGATATTTGTATGAGATCATACAAGATTTTATATTCACGTGTTGTTTTTAAAATCTATAATACATGCAACAATTAACATGTCATATTTGAAACAAAAATATCATCTATTGTATATGCAATAATAATATAGTGCTTGGTTTATTTTTCTCTTTTTGTGCGACATATGTGAAACCAAACAATAATGAGTGTCAAGTGAACCTGAAGATACGAGGGTCAAAATTTTGCTTTACATTAACTTTTTTAACTTGAAACTAAATTGTAGCATGTTTAAGTATTCTTCTTTTTGTAAAGAACAAAATTCGTGTGTTTTGAAACAATTTTATACAAACTTGATTAGACTAATATTTTCCAAATTGGGATCTTACCGTTGATATAGCTTTGTGTTAAAATTGTAGCATAATATGGGCTGGATTTTTGTACCTTCAACTCAACGAAGTCAAAAGTTTAGTTTTTTAATCGAAGAACAAAGTCAGTTCAACGCACGGGTTTGAATGCTCGTTATAAGTAAGCTTAAACATTAACCATTAACTAGAATTAAAATTCGGATTCTACAATATATCATTATACAACTAGTTAGACATATTAATTTCGTTGTTCGGATGCAATAAATATTCACTCGACATTTCATTTGCAATCGAGTTCCTTATTCTTCTCCTCTGTCATCCATGTCTCTTGGAGGATGAATTTCTTTGTCTGGTGTTGCATTTAACACCTCGTGGATCACTTTATCTTCAAGTTCTTTGTCACGATCTTCCTTGAGTAAAAAGTTATGAAGGATACAACATGCCAAAAATATGTCCGATTGTGTTTCACATGAGTAAAATGGTTCGGTTGTACTTCTTATTATAATAGGAAACCTTTTCTTTAAGATACCAAATGGTCGTTCAATTGAGTTTCTTAATGAGGCGCGACGTAGGTTAAACAACTCTCTTGGATTTTGAGGTGCACGAGTCGAGTACTCCTTTAAATGATATACAACTCCTCTATAAGGAGCTATGAGTGTGCTTCTATTGGAAAGACCTCCATCAACCAAATAAAATTCACCATCAGGAATAAGTAGCTTATCATATCTAGTTAGTGCGTCTTTTATTATTCTTGAGTCTGATGTTGTGCCTTCCCAATCACTTAAAACATATGTGAACTTTAAATCAAATGTACACGCAACTAAAGCATTAACTGTCGGATACCCCTTACGACCACGATAACTAGGAGCATCTTTGATAGGTACTTTCACACGAACATGTGCTCCATTAATCGCCCCTAAGCAATCCTTAAAATAGGGATAACATCTTTGTTTTTCATAGATTTCTTTTTAAACAATGTCACTAGTAGGTTGTCTAATATATTGATCTTCTAACGATATTATTGCATCCAAAAACTCTATGTCACCAGTAGGTTGTCTAATATATTGATCTTTTTTAACAATGTCATCGGTAGGTTGTCTAATATATTGATATTTTTGAACAATGTCGCCAGTGTGAATGATGTATAGTGAGAAGAGGAAGCATAAATAAGACTGAGATTTAGAGGGCATCTTGGTAATTTTTACTTTTCTTAGGCGACTCTTGGTTTCTTTCCCTCCTAATCTGCCTAAATTTGGGCGGAAGATTTTATAGCCCAAATTGCAAAAATTCCATCCTCACTTCTATCTAGTTCTTTTCTCTTTCTTCCCAAAATTAACTTGAGAACACATTTATTTTATAAGTTCTTTCCACTTCTTTTCTTTTTCTTAAAATATTTAACTTGAGAACATAGTGTTAAATAAGTGTTTGATAGTTGTGCCTTTGATTTGGAACACTGAATGCGTTGACTATAAGAGGCTGTGATGAATATGAGCAGCTTCAACTGAAGTCGTGAATGTGTGTAACTTGGCCAGGCAACCTATTAGGTCTGCAGCCATGGCGGACTTCCATTTTTTTAAACATCCTTCGAGACCCGTGGCCGATATTTGTTGTCAATTAATATCGTAGCGATGGGAGGTTTTTTATGATTCTTGCAAGGAGAGGCATGGTCTCCATTGTTATCATGTATTGATTTTTGTGCTTCACATCTGTCCATCGTTATCAAATACAACGGGTATTGACTTGGGCCAAGAATTATGAGCCAATTGTTTTGCTAAAGTGCTCCCGCTTTATGTTATTTTGGGTAATGGTTGCAACCAGGAACAATGTTCTCTACCACGATTTCGGCGATGCTGTTGATTGTCTGTCATTGCATGTTTGATGGTTGTAGTATGCCGCCATTGGTATCTTGGCTTGGTATCCTCACCCGGTCAGAGGCTGCAGTCGATACCAATGTTGCTGTCAGCTTTTACGCTCGCAGACCGGAACCACTTTATATGGTACATGTGCGGATCCCGTGCTCTTTATTTTTTTCTTGGTTGAATACTAATCAACACTGATTTGTTTCATGGTCTCTATTTGTGGCCGATGTGATTTGTGTTTTAGGTTGTACCTCTGACAATGATGATTAATCTCTAAAGTTGATTCTTTTTAATGTGTTGTTTGTTGAATTCCATCGGTTGTCAGGGTATCCGCTGCGGGTTTCGGATGCAGCCAAGGATGGCATTTGGTCGCACTTTCTTAACTGTAGATCTGAGCCCTGCGTTATTCTAATTTAACTATGGCTATAAGAGGTTGTGATGAACACGAACAGGTTCGATTAAAGATGCGAGCGCGCATTATTTGGCGAGGCAAACTATCAAGTTTGCAGCGATTGTGGGATTTCACTTTTTCTGATCCTTAAACTCTACTTTTAGTCTCTTAATATCAGTTTGAGTGCTTTTGGTGTTTTCCGTTAAACACCTAAGTTACTGATACGTATATGTGGATTACTAGTTTTGTATAAAAGAGTGTCCCATACCATGCTATAAAGAGCTTGCATATAATAAATTAACAGTATTTTCTCGCCATGTTTACTTGCCTTAGATCATAATTAGTCGGTTTTCATCATTCGATAGAAGAACTAATGGCAAAAATATGTGAAATATCGATATAGTTTCTGACCACGGATTTCATCTAGATATTATACATATTTTTGTTATCAGTTCTTCTATTGAGTTCAACTCCACAAAAAACCCTGATAAGTGATAAAATGCGTTCTACCAAAGAATGATGTGGGATCGAAGAGAATGTCGTGACAAGTAATTTGGTGCATATTTCTTTTCTCCGCACCCTCTTTTATTCCCTGTCCTTCTTTGTGCACGTCTATCTTATCACTGATCAACGGCTTTCGTGGGGCTGGCAATCGAACCACATAAAATATGTGGACTTAAATGTTGCATCAGTTTTCCTCAACAACATAGTCTAAAGATCGACGATCCTGTAGCATATACAATTGTGACGCTCGCTATTTCTTCACACCGACGCAAAGCACGGGTTTAAAAACTCGTTTATGACATTTATGGGGCATGCCCTGAGTCATTAAAGTAAAACAAGAAAGATAATGTTGCTACATAACAAGTTAAAAGGTTCTAAGACACACACATGTGTTAATCCGATTATGCTAGCTCGTTTTTTTTCAGAACGACAAGTTAGTTGTTAGTGATTCAAGCTCACAGTGACGTACAATTGGACAATATGCAAGACTCGAACCTTCGCCTAAGGGGATAAACCCCACTCTTTTTTCGCTCCTGAAGGAAAACCCTCACAGTGAGGCTCGAACCCGAGACCTCTCCCGTGTGATAACAACATTTCCTAGATTACTCTTGGTGCGATCTGAGCTAACCCAGATAGTTATGCTAGCTCAGAAGCTCTCATTGATAATAAAACATCTAAGATCGTTATGCATGGATACAATTGGTTCGTTGCATAAGCAAGAAAATCACCAGATGAATTTACACGTTATAATTAGACATGAGAATTGAAACACAAGTAACCGAACAATTTTTGTGGGCTCGAGTCATATATATTATGGTTGTGTGTGTAAGTTTGCGTTCCAAGAATAGAAACTTAATTTGTGAATATCATTATAATTTGGTGTAAAGGTTGTAATGGATACTAGAAACTTGTATGGATACTTTTTTGAATAAAAATAACAAGGTAAACTATCATGATTGATATAAGCAAATAATTGAATTGAAATGATAGAAAGTTTCAGCAAACACTTAACATGGAGTGTTATCAACATCAGTTTAGCTTTGTGCTTTTCTTTTTGCCCATGGCACTGTCCTAACCCTCCGTATGTCCTTTTATTCCAAATTGTGACCAAATTAGTTTTGTTACTATTACTTCAGTTTTAAACAATATAGATCAAGAGACTCAGACGCAGGGCCGGTTCTGAGTTTTCTGGGCGGAACGACTGAAAAATGCCCTTTATAAACAAACAATACGTTATCGTTCAAGTAGCGGCAGAACTAGAGGGTATCCCACGTTGTAATGGGCCTCTATGTTTTGTAGTGTTAAACTTTAACTCTGCTTATTTTACTTGCACCCGGAAAAAAATGTGTTTATACTCATTGTTTAGTTACACATTAGTATATTAAAAGTAATTATAAATTTAAATAAAGCTCCTATATAACGATTAAAAAAATTATCTATGTACTCGCTAATTTTAAAACATGATTTCGCCATCGTTTTGACGCTTTCAAGGATTTGAAAGCTAGTCAAACTATCTGGCTACCCACACACACTTCTATTTGACAAACAAAATGTTATAATAGAAGATAGACTTTGTATTACAACTTTGCAAAAATAATAAGTACCGAGTAATATAAACTTTGTAAATTATTATTAATATAATGTAATCCCTCCGTCACATTTTTATTGTCCATATTTCCTTTTTAGGATATCTCAATTTAACTGTCAACTACGAAAAATAGATAGGAAAATTTGATTAAGTTTACTATATTACACTTGTTTGAAATTATAATTACAAACTTTAAAGAATACTTTAATTAATTAGCTAAGGGTAAAACTATCATTCTGTCAAAAAGTAAGAAAGAGAAAAAACAGTAATAAATGCATTTTTTCTTAAACTGTGTGTCTTTTATCAGGGGATAATAATTTTAGAACGAGTGAGCAGTTAACAAATATTTAAAAAATTTGCACTTGTAGAAATCAAATGCCTTTTAAAAACTAAAAAAAAATGAAGTTAATGTTTTAGGGAGTACATGATAATATAAAAATCTAAACTTGACAATGTATATTTAATAAGTTATAAAATAAAAGAACTCATTATCAATACTAAATTTTATGGCCTACTTTTACTTAAAAATAAAAATCTTGAACCTCTTTTTCGGTTTAGCCATGTGAGTGGTCCTACCATTAATATTAAAATATTCACATTCTCTTTCTTTATCAACAATCATCTTCTTCGTAAAACTTCATCTTCCATTATCAGATCTATTTATTTCTTCATGTTTTACTTTAAAAAAATAACGAAACATGAATATAAAATTTGATGCCCCCAAAATTTTGATGCCCTGGGCCGTCGCCCATCTCGCCCGATACTAGATCCGGCCCTGCTCAGACGGATAATCTCGATGTGTCAACATTTGAAATCAGACAGAGCATGTAGAAGATAAGAACAATATAAATTTAGTCGAGTACAATTCTATATCATCAGGTAATATGATTGCCTCAGTTAGATGAACAGACACATCAATACCAACCTTAAGTGAGCTGTGGACATACAAAGAGCTGGCAAATTGCTTTACGGTAGATTCATAGTTTTATGGTAGCTTAAGTGCATTTAGACATCTAGACACATATGCCAAATACTTGAATCTGGATTCGGTACACCATTAAATGTTTTATGCAGTAGATTATGAAGACAATAGTGCAAAGGAACTAGCATTTCTTGGACTTTCTGAAAGCCTAAAAGAAACGAATACTTGCAACAAGATTATTTGTACATGTTGTCCTTTATATGAGTAGACATACCATCAAAGGACCTATATCAGGAAAAAAAATGAGGATTTCCAAGATTGTCCAAACAAAAACTATGCATTGTCTCAATAATTAAAAAATGCAGAAACCATTCATTCTTCAACCAAAATGATTAACATCTAAGACTACCCACGTCAGTCACATCAAAAACATCCTCACTCACCTTCCACCTCAGCGCCACTTCATCATTTACCTCCCCTCACTCTCTCAATTTTCACCCACATTAGTCACACCGCTCTCACCTTTCAATTGAATAATCACTTTATACAAATATACCCCACAAAATACCTTACACACACTCCCAACCCAAATAAATAAGTATTAATTTGCACGTATACCGAAAGGCAACCGGCTCACCTTTGTGAGCATTTTTTGGCCTCGCCGGACATCCACAGTGGGCTCACCGGTGAGTGACACTCTCACCACACACCCTCACGCTACCGGTGTCGGCAGTCTAACAAGCACCTTGAAATGAGTGGCATCCATGTCCCCAAGGGGATGCACCATAGGGAGAGGGCCCGGGGGGCAAGTGCCCTCTTAACGAAAAAAATTGTAGTGTAAATTTTCTAAAATATCGGATTTTTTTTTGTAATTTACCCCACTAAAAACCAATTTGTAGTGTAGTTTCTAAAAATTATCGAAATGTGCCCCCTCGAGCAAAAATTTCTGACTCCGCCCCTCTAAAGAGGGTCAAGGAATTGTTTGGAATTGGCTCATTAACTAACAAACCAGACAATATGCATACTAGATCACTAGAATACAATAATCATAACAGTATTCTTTTGGTTTTACAAACTTACGCACTATGAAATAAAATTACAGTAAACGGACGCCATGCGGGTTTCTCGTCTCAGACAAAAAAAAAAGAAAAATTCAGACTTTGTTATCAGAGTTAGGGTCACGAAAGTGTTTAAGGCTAGCTCTAATTTCGGGTCCTGCTTCCATAAGTTAATATTCTGAAGGAGTGGATGCATTAACATGGTATGAATCAAGGACAACCTTGGAAAGATAGCGGGCCACCTCAATTATAAGATAGAAAGCAGAGATGACTAACCCGATTACATAGCAGGATGGTCCCTTGTATGACTTTCAGCACATAACAAATGAATCATTATGGATGTGGGGCTCTTAACTTACAAGCTTAATTTCAAGATAAATGCCAAATGATGAATAAATGTAGAGTTTAGTTTGGCTTTCAGAGTACATTCAATATGTTATCACAAATTACCAACTCAAATTCTACAACATCGTGGTGGCATCAAATGTATCGCCTTAACTTTAAGCCAGCCTATATGTGTACTAAACCTACAAATACCCGATCTACTCAGGAAGAATTGAAACAAAAAGTGACCCTAATTCAGATTTGGGTAGATACAAAGTTCCTACCCGATATGTAAATAGAAAAAGAAGCAGACTCTACGAAAGTATTTTGTTTCTCTTGTTAGATTAGAAGGACAAGATAATCTAGGATGGGTCCATATCCATGTGCTTGCTTTTTTAGAATTAGACGTTACCTACTTTAAACTAGCCTAGTGCTGTTGGTTTTAATAATTCTATAACAAAGACATTTGCAAGGAACCCCCAAAAGATAATCACCTTTTCTCTTATATATAAACAGTATGAGGCACTATGCATTTGTACAAAAAAAATTGATCAATTATCCTCATCTATTTGTAGGGGCTTGAAGTATTTTCCATCTATGAGATAAGTACCAATAGCAAGTCGAACGGCCCATACATCCTTGGGCTTCCTTGACATAATCCTGCGCATGTTGTAAGCTTGTCATGGAGGCTAACCTTATATCTTTAGTTTGCTTCTAGCATTGTTGAAATAATTACGAATTCGATATTTTTAAGATATTATATAGGCATTATTGTCAAAATATATTGATATTGTACACATTGGTTGTAGTTATAATTGAACACAAAACTGAAACATTTAACTAGTGTCTACCACTTAAAATTCAAGGGGGGGTATATTGTCATACGTGGCCTTACTGCATCTCTTTAAGAACCCTGAGTTCAATTTTGTTAGGCAAGTATCATGCTCTACTACAACTCTTGTTTTTTAATTTCAAAACAGCATAAATTCAAAAGTGTGCTTAATCTTAATTTAGCAAGCCACTAATACTATAATACCAACTATATACCAAGCATAGGTACAATAAAAAGTTATGACAGATTGCTTATGTGATCTATATGGCGTCTACAAAAAAAAAAGACTTCCGGCGTTTACTTGGCTTGATCACCTTGGTATGGACCTAAATTCGACGCTTTGTCCACATTGTGAAGACGAAATAGAAACGGTGGAACATTGCTTTTCAAAGTGTTCAAGGGTTGTGGAGGGTTGGAATAAAGTTTTTAAGTGGTGGAATATGTAAACTTTCAATATTGTGTCTATTCAAGATATTATTAGTCATAATGATAACAATAGTTTCAACTTGAAACAAAAATCAATTTGGCAAGCGGTGTGTTGGTCGATGTTATACCTTGTGTGGTGTTCTCGAAACAAGAGGGCGTTTGAAAATAAAGTCTCCAATCTCACTACAATAGGTTGTTACATTTTTTTGAATATCTAATAGCTCAATAGGAGCAATTTTATCATGGTGTTCTGTAAAAAAAACAATTTGGATTCTTTAATTTGGTGTATTTTGCTTCCAACAACA
>BQNB010072690.1:0-23604 GCA_026074375.1 Tanacetum coccineum
CCCGTTGGTCAGGACCATTTACCATTGTTCAAGTTTTTCCGTATGGCACCGTTGAGTTATCCCAAAACTCCTGGCCAAACTTCAAAGTAAATGGTCATCGTCTAAAGCAATACTTTGGAAGGGATGTCCCTGCTATGGATATCCCGAATCTCAAAACCTTCCCTAAGGACAATTAAATTCAAGGATTGGGTCAAGCTTATTGACCCTAAACAAGCACTTCGTGGGAGGCACCCTATGCTTATCCTAGTTTATCAGTATTAGTAGTATGCTAGCTTAGTAGTAATGAATAATTGTGTTGTGTGAGGAGGCTTGCCTCTTTCCTTTTCCATGCTTTATGTTTTGTGCTGTATTGTCTAGGATTGCTCGGATTTTGAAGCCTCTCGTGCTCGCGGTTTTTCTCCTTCGATCACAAGAGCTTCAAATCCTCAGCTTCATTTTGGGAATCGAGTATCTAATCTTTTTCGACTAACGTTTATCTCTAGCATTAATTCATGAACGGCTTAGGATTTACGTAGAGGACCCTTCGTAAAAACATTGTTTTTTTTTTTTTTTTTTTATGACAATGTTTCCCTTCTAGTATGGTGGGATCTTCGATTTGATTGTTCTGACGCCGTTGTTTTCACGCTAATCCCGTTGTTTACACCAAAATTCATAAAAAAATGAAAAAAAATAAAATTCAAACAAAATAGTTGTAGGGATCGAAATTCCTATTGAAACAACTGGGATATACCGTCACTCATGCTGGAATCTCATCAGTATATATGGCAGTACTAAGAAGAACAACAATAGTTTCTCAAACGATTCTGTTTTATTAACCTTTGAATCTGCCTAACTTGCAGATCCCTAATACAATACTAATAATTCTTACTTCTGTGTTTTTCTAGTTTGTTCTATATATTCTAATATCTTCCTAGCGATCTTTTATAAACATAAGGGATAACCTCTCAGTAGATGTACCAGTCTTGTATATCATAAACACTAATTGATACTTATCACTAATAACTGTTACAAGATAAATGCTAAAACAACCGTTTAAACTTTATAGTTCCTATATCACGCAGTACTTCGATCTTTGACTGGCCGTACCTTCGCTCTTTCAATTTTGCCATGTACTTTTGACCTTTAGACTTGTAATTTCCCAACATCTCCCTAACTTGATTCTGCTTGCTTGACTTCATTTTTGAGAGTTGTCTTCTTTGTTTCAGCATCAGTCTGTCTCTATCATTTTGCTTAGTACTTGCCTTAATCTTGTAAGTTCTCCTTGAGCAGTATCTTTGTACACAATAGTTCTTGAGCATTGAATGACAACCTTTATCTTGAACATAAACATTTCTTCAAAATTCTTTGTCTTTGCCTCAAACAGATTGTTCTTCTCAGCAACATGTCTTTTGAGCAACATGAATGGATTTTATGAGCCTTTACAAGTAGAATTCACTCTTGGGTAGTCAGTTCTTGGTACCTAGAAAAGGTAATAATCCATGATGAACTGAACTCACTTCAAACACTCAGACATGGATCATAGTGTGTGAGTACTATATGACTTTTGGTAAAGTCATTTAACATAAACGGATTTGATTAGTCTTTACCTGTAGCCGTTTGCTCAGGTCTAGTAAACTCTCAGTAAAAACATGGTGAGCTTGAGGAACCTATAGTTTGAGCTAAACTATTAAGCTATCAACGGATTTGAGTTCTCTTTACGCAAAAGCAGTTTGTCTTGGAGTAGCATTAATTCAGTGTAATACCATGGCTGCTATTGATCCATACAATTTTGTAATTCGTCAACCATCAAAGATTTGAGAGGTCTTTACCAAAAGACTGTTTGATTTGGACTAGGTCAATTTTATGTTTGTATAGACATGTGTGAATTGAATACCATTTGCTGTGTGGTGGCTTAACCAACACTTAATCCTTACAAACCTAGTTAGACATTCAAATATCTTGTGCCTTAATCTTTTCTGCTACACTCAAAATCTTCACAATATTTCAAAACAACTTTTAACTAGAGTACCTTCTCAAGGTACTGTTTGTTTTACATAGCATCTCTTAATCAATAGTATGGCTTTGTTCACTCAGTTAAGTCTGTTTATCAAAATTTTGAATATATATAGCAAATTTTGATAAAACATACAGTTGTTTAAGAATGTCACCATCTTAGTTGTCACAAGATGAACAATGTATCAAGTGATGGCTGTCTCGTCTCATCTTCAACTTCCATGCCATGAATCTAGCATCCTTATCATCAACTTCTTGCTAGGGATATCTTCTTTCAGCCAGCATGTAAAACATTGGATCATAGTGCCACTTCTAACTCTACTGGTGCATCTGAAGACTGTCATGATTTCCTCATCTTATGATTACCCATTCTTCTTTGATCTATTCTAGAAGTCATAATCACTTGATTCAGCCGTCTTCCGAATAATGTTTAGATCACTAGAGCATCAAACCTAAAGCCGGTTGGAGGACTGTGCTTCTAATAGTCATCAACAACTCTTTTATAGGTGATATAAATCTGTCTATCTAAAAACATTGCAGGATCTCCCATAAGTATCAAAAGCCTGAAGTGATTATTGCTTGTGATATGATGAAGTATCTCCATCAGTGAATCCTATAAACTTGGAGCTCTGTAATCATGGAGTTCCTTCTATTGGACTCTTACTATCATGTACACTCTTTACAAAGTCTACAACCCTAAGGTAATTTCTGAGCTTCACTATTGTTTATGTGCTTAAACTTAGGGCTTCTTAGTGGTGTTCTTCAGATATGTAGCCTTCCTTTTCCTTAAGATTTCTTTTTGCATCTCTTTCTTCAACTTCTCATTCTTTCTCCGAATCCATTGGATAAATCTTTGAAGAGTCTTTAATAGATGCTTGAACTTTGTCATATACATTCTTATCTGTGGATATTAAGTTTTTGCAATTTTTGTATCCTTGACCTTTAGGAACTATCATTTGATTTCTTTCTTGAGCAGAGAAGTAGGTTATCCTCAAAGTGTCTTTGCTTGTTTTCTTCAATTCTTCAAACCTCTTTCTTCTTCTTCTGCATCGCACTCAGCTTGAATTTTCTAGAACCTCCTCATCATGTAGTTCAAGGCTCTGATTTGTTGACGGCGTTAATTTCTTCTTTTAGGTTCTTCAAAGTATCCTTTGCTTCTCTTTCGGATCTAGTACCGTTGAGTTGGTGTTGAGAGTTGAGTATGTATTGGGACAGAAAATGCTCAAACTCTTGGTCTCGGAGATAGCACAGAGACCTTCGGCAGCATTATGTTGTTCTTCAGGTCCATAACTTGAACTGGACGAAGTGGGCTTGAAGCGACCTGCCTTCATCTTCTAAGTTTAGGTGTCCTTGGAAGTATAGTACCCTTGTCTAGACAGTACTTGAGTTGTCTCCAATCCATTCTTCTGTTTCGCCACTCTTTTACATTAGAAGCTTCTTTTCTCACTCATATTAACTTCTTCAGTCCATCACTTTCTTCCCAATCAGAGTGAACAGCAGTCATCTACGATAGCAATTATCACCATAAGAAAGGATGTGTTGTAACTTCTCTTGAACATTGTGCTCTTCAGACAAAGTTCTCTTCATCCTTATTCCTCCCAATTGACTGAAGACCTTTTTCTTATGGCTTTTTCTTCGTCTCTTTTGCTCTTTAAGGTTTTGATTTCCACCCAAAGAGCATGTGTTTGGACACTTGGCTGTACGAATTTGGACAATTTTGAGCTTGCTTTGAGCTTGATATTTCGTTTAGCTGAGAAGGACGTTTGTTCTGAGTCTCCTAACTTCCCTGGCTTCAAAGCATATATATCTAAAGTCCTCATCATCCTCCAGATGTCTGAGACGCATACTGTGGGAGTCATAATCATTGGGAGATTTTTTAAGAAGGAAATAAGAAGCGCTCATGGAGTTAGCCGTACCTTGGAAGTCAGCAGTCCTTTGTATTTCAGTAGTCCCTTGAGAGGTAGCAGTACCTTGAAAGGAAGCAGCACCTTGTACTGAAGCAGTACGTGAGAATGTGCAGCACTTGAGTTGGAGTGCCTTGAGCAACCCTTGCAGAATTGCAGCCTAGAGTGAGGATATGTACTCTCGTTCTTCCTCTTGCTGCCAATGCTGTGACTACTTCTAACATAGATGGAGTCAAGGGTGTAATCCTACATGAGAACTTAGTACTATGCTTCCTCATGAATGTAAACACTTTAGAAGGAAGTGAAACTGATGGTATAAAGTCCTGAGGTCTGTCTACCCCCTCTAACTGCTTGTTCAAAAACAATTGAACGAATCCTAGGATACATAGAAAAGTGTACCCTTTGAAAATATGTCCTAGCATCCAGTTAGAATCATAAAGAGAATTAAACTTTAGGTTTGTGGCTCGACCTACAAGAGCAGAGGCAATGTTTGTCCAAATTGTCCATGAAGTGCTCTTAGGACTAAGTCAGTGAAGTAATACATGTACCACGTACTTTCCACTGTGGCTACAAAACGGTTTCGAGAATGTGAGTTGTGCTATAGTTACCCTCGTGCCTAATATCTCTGAGCGTGTCCCCAAAAATACTTGCTTAGGAACGCTATCAACTCTTTTTCATCAATCAAAGAGTTAGGTCAGCTCGAATGGTTGCTTCAGAAATCAAATTTCTTGCCGCTACCTTGGCGCGGATTGAGGTACGTCATTGATCACTTTGAGAGTAACGTGGCCAAAATTGTTGAAGCCAGGACCTCAATAGATCAGATCAACAACAAAGAGTAATTAATGGAGCAGCCAGTGAGAAAGTCGATGATTTGATAAAAATCAGCATTCTGTGCCGTCTTTTCCACACACGCAATCATGTTGTGCTTGTTACAAGTACGAATATTTGCCATTTGAAAAGAATTGGATGTGCGTCGGAGGTTGGAAATTAAAAAAGTTATGAATGAAAGTAAGTAAAGTGAGAGAAAAATGCAATTCAGTTGAGTATTTATAGGTTGCGACGGCTAACTAAGAAGTTACCGTTGTAGATACGTATTTAGCGCAAAAACGTACGTTTGACCATTGACCGAACGTTAGAACAGTACTTTGTTGTCTAAGCAGTACTTTCTAAGGCAAGCAGTACTTTGAGTTGGCTAAGCAGTACTTTCAATGTAAACGATGTTCAATCATAATATGTGCAACAACAGCCCTTCAACTTTGAAACTAGCTCTTCAATCATCAAAACCTCTGAAAAATCATTCATATCTCCCTTAAATGTAGCTCGGAGTGCTTCAAAATCAATCTAACCAAAACAGTACTTTACATTGATCACCAGTACTTTATCTGTCGATCCTCCCCTCAACGATAGCTATAGGTATCAATCATCCATGTATACCACCAAAAAGTTGAATCTTGCCAAGTCAAAGCCTTTGGTGAGTAAATCGGCTACATTGTCATCAGTATGAACCTTGACCACATTAATGAGCCTTTGCTCATAACAATCGCGAATGAAGTGATGTCGAATCTGAATATGCTTGGTCTTTGATGTGAAAAACAGGGATTTTTCACAATGCAAATGGTGCTCTCATAGTCTATATGGTTTCAGTGTTTCATGGAAGTTAAATCCATAATAAGTAGTTGATTTTGCATCCAAAGACCTGAGCAAAACAAACTTGCAAGCTGCCTACTATTCAGCTTCTGTAGAGGGATAGCCACAATTGTATTGTTCTTGGCTTTGCAAGAAACTAGTCTTTGCCAGATATTGACATCCTCCTGAAGTGATCTTTGTCATGGTTGTCCAGCATAGTCGCACTAATCCGAAAAGCTTCCAAGTGAAAGGAGAGTCTTTGGGATACCATAAACCCAAATTGGTGAATTAGTTGAGATTACCGAAAGATCCTTTTGACAGCATGTAGATGAGAAATCTTTGGGTGGACTTGAAATCTTGCACACAGTCAAACAGCAAACATTATGTCTGGTCTGTGAAGCAGATAAGTACATGGACACCCAATCATAGACTGTAAAATGATTGTACATCAACATCTTCATCTCTGATTCATCTTTTCCTAGAGACTTTATGAGCTTCAATGGGAAGTAGAGAGGCATAATGGTTCTAAAGTTCAAACTTGTTGAGAATGTCTTTCAATATTTGTCTGACTTAGATAATACCACCATTAGATGCTTGACTTGAAGCCTCCTAAAAGAAAGTGAGTTCACCCAGGGACTCATCTTGAATTCCTTTGCATAGATTTCAAAATCCTTCTACCTATAGAAGACTTATAGATCCAACAGATGATATCATCAACATATACATGTTACCAATGATATCTCTTCTATCCTCATATATAAACTGAGTTTTATCAATAGCCCCTCTCCTGATATCCATGCGACAAAGAAAAGTGGGAAGTCTTTCATACCATGCTCTTGGGGTTGATGCAGCGCCATTGAGCGCCTTGACAACTCTGTTCGACCTTGTTTTGTAATGAGCAAGGATCTTCAAAACCTGGAGGTGTTTTGACATACATTCTTCTGTGATGTGCCTATACGAATGCACTTTTGACTCCATCGATAGACAGATAAAGCCCATGACAAGATGCAAATGCCAAAAAGAGTCTTATTGCTTCATTCGGCATACTGGTGCGATACACTTCATCATAATCCACACCTTCTTATTGTCGTACCCTTGTGCAACTAAGCGTGCTTGTTCTTGATAATGAACCCCGTTCATCTCTCTTGTTCTAAAAACCCTGTGTAGTTTCCAATACCCTTTTTCTTCTGGTAGGTCACCTAAACACCCATACCCTGTTGTAGCTTGAATTGAAGCAGTGTCTTCTTGCCTCGCTTCAACAAATTTATCTGCTAAGGCTTGAGAGACTTTTTGGTTCCTCTTGAGATAAGAAACAGCAAACAAGGCATGTTTGCTGATCTTTGTGGGTTAGTTCTATTTCTGCTTGTCATATGAAAGACAGCAATGTTGATGTTGAATTTGATAGTTTTGTCTTGACGCTTTTGTTGGTTTGACCCCAGCAGTACTTTTGCTAATAATTTGACTTTGAGGTGGAATCTTTGATTCTAAGTGTGGAGTAGAGGAAACATCAATGGTAGAATCCAAGTTGTTGTTGTCAGCTACTCGCCTCCTCGCATCAAAAGGTTTGTAGATGAAACACGTCGTTGTAGGTATCATATCAGAATCTGTAGGTGTATTGCCAGTACTGTGAGGAAGGTTGTTATTCGCAGTACCTTAGTGTGAAGTACTTGTCAACATGTTCTTTTCCTTGCAATAGATTTTTCTCTTTTCTCTTCAAAAGCATCCGTTTGATATCATTATGAGCGTTGGCAAGAGATTCTTGATGCATCTAAAACTTACAAGTCCTCATGTAAAGCTTGATCTTCAGCGGGACAATTTAACTTCTTTTTGCAGCAGTACGTTCTCATGGAGCATAGGCTGAGCTGTATGAACAATGAACTGCTGGTCATCTAAATCTTCAACATATCATAGATATTCCTTGTTCTTTTGAATCAGCATAGTTTTCTTCCTTCAGAATGATAATTCAATGGATGAGTTATGAAGTTCAAGATCAAACATCAATCAGGACTTTTCCACTTTTGATTCTCCTGATTTTTCAATGAAGTTTTAAATGAAGAAATCTTGAACCTTTTCTTGTGACCTGTTATAGACTCTAAACCCTTGCTGTTAGTTAGAGTTCCCAACAAATATCCTTCTTCTGACTTGCATCTAATCATTACCCAAATGATCCAGAGTATTAAGTATAGTCAGAGGACATCAAAAGGGTCTCATGAAACTCTGATGTTAGGAGATCTTCTCTTCAAGATTTCATAGGATTCTTCATTGAGTTTAGTACCAAACACTCTATTACGCACATCAAAATCAGTATGACTGCTCAGCCCAAATTGACTAGTAAGAGGAGTCTGTAAACATAGTTCTGCCAGCTTCAATAGTGTCCTATTCTTCTTCAGTCAACACCATTTTGCTGTGCGAGTCATGTCAATGCTATATTCTCTCTTGATTCCCTTTCTTCGGCCACAAAACTCATTCATAAGTTGATCTTGAACTCTGTTCATGATCAACACCCAACCATGATGGTCTTCCTTTATGTCTTAGCTGTTTTCCAAACACACATCAATCATGAAGCATACTCCATATGGTTCATCTTGTAGGTCCCAGAAGAACACCCACTGAAATTTGACTGCAATCATCAGTGACCACTAGCAATACTTCTTCCTATTTACACTCATCCACTGAACAGGTCCAAACAAATCCATATGTAGCAATCAAGAGGTCTCTGACAGTTCTTACCTCAATCTTCTTGCCAAGATGCCCTGTGCAGTTTACCCTTTTCTAATGCCACACAAGAGTGATCAAGCCTTGAATGTCTTTGAAGGTAAACCCTAACCAGATTGCCTTTAACCAACTTGTTGAATATTTGAAGTTGACCATGCCCAGTCTTCTGTGCCATAGGACAGCTTATCCTCTGATGCCTTGCAACCAAAACAAGTGATTCCACAGAAGGCTAATTGTTCTTTAGATCCAGGTGTTTAAGACATCATTCTTCTAGGAGCTCTAAGAATACCAGTCTTATCAACAAACTTGAACATTGGAGATAGGATAAGACATTCTTTATCTGTATGACTAGCACATTGTGTTTCTCAGATTGAGAAAGATAAAAGGATTAACTTGAGCTTTCCCACTAGCTACTTATCTCAAAAGTCTACGCATGAATGTCTTAATGGTTCATTTTCCTGAGATTCTGCCACCTTTAAGTCATTTCCAAAGGCCCATAACCACTTTGAACTCTTAAAAATCAAGACAACTTGTCTTGTCTCTGTATACTTCCAGAGCATCCATGTCAATGATAGCATAGTCCTGAGCATCCTCTTCTGGTATTGCCACTGTCAAACAAGTTAAGAATTAGATTTTTTAGGGGACCCAAGTCATAACTGATTGGATACCCCTAATGAGTTACATACTCAAATTGCTTGAGTGTGTAAGATCCATTACCCCTATTCACAGAATCTAGATATTTCCCTCTTGGTTTCCATGTTTGTATTGGATTTATCATTGCACTCTTTTTGACAGTTTGTGGAAGTACTGCTTGGGATCCAACAGTACTTCCTTTCTTTACCAGATTCGATGTAACCAATTTTCTTGGGTCTTGTTTATTCATTTTTGTGGGTTCTATGAGGAGTTTGTGGTAGAAGATTCGATGATGGTAGAGTAACTTGGAGATTCTTAGGTCTTCTATTATCCCCTTGGATAATAACTTCCACTAGTACTTCGTGAAAGTATGCTGTGGTATCTGATCTAGCCAGTATCCTTTAATAAGTTCAATTAGCAGTACTTGTTTGAGTATTGTTTGTGTCATTCTTGTTAGCAGTATTGTCAACCCTCATCCTTTGTAAGTATGCATGATGAATAAGGATTCCTTTGGTGAGGGTACCTAGAGTTTCTTGCGAAATTACTATGGTTCACTCTTTGGATGTTCATTGCGTGAGGACACGGCAATACCTTAGTATGGGGGATTTTGGTATGTGTTTAATTACACATACCTTTTACCTTTAAAAACGAGCTAAAATAACCAAAAACGGACTTAAAATGCCAAATATATGCTTGTTTTGCTAATTGTGTTGTGCAGGAACGGATATCTAAGAAAAGGACGAAAAACGAAGCCAAAACGACAAAACCAGACACGGAATGGAAAAGCAGGAAAAAGACAAAGTCAAAGTCTAAGCCCAAGTGTAGTCAACCCCGAAGCCAAAAGTCAAGAAAAACAAGTTTAGGGACTAAACTTGTAAATCCCTAAACTTATTTTAAAAGAAGGAAATAAAGAGAGGGGTTAAAGCTGCCAAATTGGCAAAGAAATACCACAAGGGGCAATTCTGCCAAGTCTCCTAAACTGGGAGAAAAGCCATTTCATGGTAAAAGAAGGCATTGTTCTTGGACACAAAATCTCTAAATCAGGAATTGAGGTCGATCGAGCTAAAGTTGACGTTATCGCCAAGCTCCCTCACCCGACTACTGTGAAAGGTGTCCGAAGTTTTCTTGGGCATGCCGGTTTTTACCGACGTTAAAAGAAAATTGACTGAGGCTCTGATTTTGATTGCTCCCGACTGGGACTTGCCCTTCGAACTAATGTGTGATGCAAGTGACTTTGCAATTGGGGTAGTCCTAGGGCAACGAAAGAACAAGCACTGAAGCTCAAGCATACTACACTACGACAGAAAAAGAATTGCTTGCCGTAGTGTACGCTTTTGAGAAATTTCGGTCATATCTCGTTTTGTCTAAGAGCATAGTGTATACCGACCATTCTGCTATAAAGTATCTCTTCGCTAAAAAGTATGCTAAGCCAAGACTGATGCGGTGGATCCTTTTGCTCCAAGAATTCGATTTATCATTCGAGACAAAAAAGGAGCAGAGAATCTGGTCGCCGATCATCTTTCCAGACTTAAGAACCCTCATCAAGATAAACTCAAAAACAAGGAAATCATGGAAACATTTCCTCTCAAAACTCTTAGATCGGTTGCTCTTCGTGTTGATAGTACCCCATGGTTTGCAGATTTCGCAAACTACCATGCGGGGAATTTCATTGTCAAGGGAATGTCATCCCAACAGAAAAATAAGTTTTTCAAAGATGTCAAACACTACTTCTGGGATGACCCCTTCTTGTTCAAAATCTGTGCGGATCAAGTGGGCGGTGTGTGCACGGGAAAGAAGCTCTCGACATTCTCGAAGCTTGCCACAATGGACCCACCGGATTCTTTTGGCCTACAATTTACAAAGATGCACATGAGTCCGTTAAAAATTGTGACTCATGCCAACGACAAGGAAAAATTTCACAAAGGGATGAGATGCCTCAAAATTCCATCCAAGTTTGTGAAATCTTTGACGTTTGGGGCATAGACTTCATGGGACCATTCCCATCATCAAAAGGAAACAAATACATACTTGTGGTTGTCGATTACCTGTCAAAATGGGTTAAATCAAAAGCGCTCCCCACCAACGATGCCCGAGTAGTTTGCAAATTTCTTAAATCTCTCTTTGCCAGATTCGGTGCCCCTCGTGCCATCATCAGTGATCGTGGAACACTTTTTTGAAATGACCAGTTTACAAAGGTCATGCTTAAATATGGAGTCACTCATCGTCTCTCCACCGCGTATCACCCACAGACAAGTGGGCAGGTTGAAGTATCGAATCGTGGTTTAAAAAGAATTCTTAAAAGGACAGTGGGCAAAAATCGTGCCTCTTGGTCGGACAAAATGGATGACGCTCTCTGGGCCTTCCGTACAGCATACAAAACACCCATTGGGTACACCCCGTACAAGCTTGTATATGGAAAGGCATGTCATATGCCGCTTGAGTTGGAACATAAAGCCTACTAGGCCCTTAAACATGCAAACTTTGATCTCCAAACCGCGAGAGACCTACGCAAAGTTCAACTCAATGAGTTAAGTGAACTGCGTGATCAAGCTTATGAAAATTCTTTGATTTACAAAGAGAAAACTAAGAGGATCCATGACGCAAAGATCAAAACCCGCGTTTTCAACGTAGGTGATCAAGTCCTCCTCTTTAACTGAAGATTGAAAATTTTCTCCGGCAAACTGAAATCCCACTGGTCAGGACCATTTACCATTGCTCAAGTATTTCCATATGGCACCGTTGAGGTATCCCAAAACTCCAGGCCAAACTTCAAAGTAAATGGTCATCGTCTTAAGCACTACTTTGGAGGGGATGTTCCTGCTAAGGATATCCTGGATCTCCAAACCTTCCCTAAGGACAAATAAATTTAGGGATTGGGTCAAGCTAAGTAACCCTAAACAAGCGCTTCATGGGAGGCACCCCATGCTTATCCTAGTTTATCCGTAGTAGTAGTATGCTAGCTTAGTAGTAATGAATAAGTGTTTTGTTGTTGTGAGGAGGCTTGCCTCTTTCCTTTTCCATGTTTTGTGTTTTGTGATGTATTGTCCAGGATGTCCCGGATTTTTGAAGCCTCTCATGC
Organism: Tanacetum coccineum; assembly: GCA_026074375.1. NCBI lineage: Eukaryota > Viridiplantae > Streptophyta > Magnoliopsida > Asterales > Asteraceae > Tanacetum > Tanacetum coccineum. The sequence goes on from BQNB010072690.1 coordinate 11,950, forward strand.
TCATATTTTTTGTCTTTCGATCACAAGAGCTTCAAATCCTCAGCTCCATTTGGGAATCCCGATATCCAAATCTTATCGACTAATGTTTATCTTTAGCATAATTCATAAACAACTTAGGATTTACGTAGAGACCCTTCGTAAAAAAATTGAGGACAATGTTTCATTCTAGTATGGGGGATCTTCGATTTGATTATGCCTGCAGCCGTTGTTTTCACGTAATCTCGTTTTTACCACCAAAATTTCAAAAAAATGAAAAAATTTAAAAATTTTCAAAAATAAAATAAGTGTTTTGTCACAATTTTGACTTTCCTGCTGGGTAGAATAAGAGTAAATTTTGACTCGATCGAGCGTGTTGAGCTCTAGCTTGTTCCTTAACGTTTAGACTAAGCATTCGCGAATATTCACGAAGAACGAAAAATGATAGTGTTAAGTATGAGTTGGATGCTAAACAAGGATTATTTGGAAATCTTAAGAGCTCATGTGTGTAATTTGTCGCTTTTTCTCCCATAAGCTCTTAACCTGATTAATATACGTGCTACTTTTGGAGATTAAACTTAAATCAATAATTTTTATGTAGTTAATAGCAAAAATTTTAGTCTTAGTTCAAATTTATACTTGAATTTTTCAAAAAGAAGTCTTCTCTATATCGTAAAAAACAATAAAAATTTAAATGATGAAAAATAAAAAAATATAATAAATATAAACTGTGGGCTGATAAAAGTTTGATGCATCTTGCCGGCTCACAACCGATGTTACAGCCTTCTAAAGAAAGCCCATAGTAAGAATAAAAATCTGAGACTGATAAAAGTTTGATGCATCTTGCCGGCTCACAACCGATGTTGCAGCCTTCTAAAAGGTCAAGGGTTACAATTGCATCAATGTTATGTTTAATATTAAGTGTGAATTAATAAATAGATTTTTTTTGTTAAATTTAAATATGCTTTTGAACTTTGACTATTTCATTTTAAGTAAGCTATGTATAAACGGGAAACCTAAGAGTTTTTGAAACCTAAGGTCTGTGAGTCCCGATACTAGTCTCTGTGGGGTGTCAAAAGCCTGGTCACTTAGCCGCAAGGTTGGGATGTGCCGAGACGAAAGTCGCTACATGGGATGATCTCGCCTTCAAACTCATTATTCTCGGGTGGAACGTGAAACATAGAATTTTGCAAAACGTTGATCCATGGTCTAAAATCGTTGATCATGGTTGAAATTCAAAATCGCACATACACCTAGTTACTAATTAATTGTCGGGAGTGAAAAGTTTACAAGTTGCATAATTTGAGTGTGTTGCATTTCTTAACTCATAATTGACAGTGATTTCGTTTTAGCTTGGTTTGGAATAAATGAAAGTTTAGGGAACGATGAATTTATTCCTTTTTTGGGGGGCCATTCTCGGATCGAAATGCATCTTGTTCTATGATCCCTAAAAGTTATAAAAATAACGAAAGTCAAATGTTCTAGTTAATTGCTTAATATGAAAACTACAAAAAATTAGAAAATGTAAAATACAAAAATATACGTGTAGGAAATAAGTGTATTTATAAATGTAAAAAACGGGGCTTTATCGAATCTTTGAGTCTTTATTTCCCTCCGATGATCACTTAGATACTTTTCGATGGTTATTAGTCGAGAGGGAGCGAGATTCTTAGTTTTCAAAGTGCTTACTTCATTAGCATTTGCAGTGAGGATCACGGCAATGTCTTAGTATGGGGGATTTTGGTATGCGTTTAATTACACATACCTTTCACCATTAAAACCAGACTCAAATGACAAAAAATACATTGTATTTGTATGTTTTCACTTATTTTGTATTTGTATGTTTTCACTTATTTTGTGCAGGAAACGGATATCCCACAAAAGGACGAAAAATCAAGCAAAAACAGACAAAATCAAGCACGGAATGGAAAAGCGTAAAAAGTCAAAGTCAAGACCGAAGCCATAATCGAAGAAGACTTTAATGGGCCCACCCTTACCCATCTAATGGGCCAGGGTAGCCCATTAAGGGATCATTTGAAGACCAAATAGGCCTTTACTTCTCAACGGGCCCAATACTAAACAAATAGCCCAAAACCTTTTAGTTATAAGCCCACAAACAAGTTAAGGGGCTGAATCTGCCAATCCCTCAAACTCATATCCCACAAGGACGTGTGATGCAAAGTAACATATAACCATGGGGGACTTATACTGCCAAGTCCACAAACATTTCAACACCAAGGACCAAGTTTTCAATTAACTCATTAAGGCTGAGGGGCCATTTTTGCCACAAACCCAAACTCACCCCTGAAACTTAAAATATTGTTTATCTTCTCCCCCATTTACCCGCCAAAATCAACCATCACTTTCCCCCTCGTTTACTATAGCAACGAGCCAAAAACCTCACAATCCCTCTACCCCACTCCCCACATGGCCTCAAAGCCACCTTGGCAATCCCCAAGAAGCTCATTGGACAAAATATATCAAGGGTCAAGATTAGGCAGATTAGGCAACAAGCAAGATTGATGGCCAGGATTTGCTTTGGGCTTTATCTCACACAACAAGCACAAGGCTTGAGTTCTCTCTGCAAAGAAACACAATGAAGAAGAAGACAAAAAGAGAAAGAGGCCAAGACCTAGCTCGTTCCTATTTAAGAAGTTTTTTGTAAGCCATTTGGCCATCTAGCTTTTCTTTTAAGTTTTTACTTAGTAGTTTTTTTATATAAGCTCTTAATATTGTAACTTTTAATATTGTAGTGAAGATTAATGAAATTTAAGTTTGTTTGTGAAAAAAAATTTTAAGCTCTTTTTTGATATTAAATTTTTACTCAATTTTAAATAGCTCTCAAAAGCTCTCTTATAAGCTCACATAATCTGTTTTTAACTTAAGTAAAAAGGTAAAAAAAGAAAAGAAAAAGCATCACTCCTAAAATTACCTCGGCAAAGCTATATGGATGATAAGCCAATTTGGGATGGGCTTATGGACTTACCAGCTTGTTTTATACAAGCTGGAGCTTTGTAGATAAGCTCTTTGAGCCCCTTTAGCCTTGTTTAGAGCAAAAGCTTTGGTAAGTTTTCCATTTTTCATTTTTTTTAGCTTTTCACTGTAGCTAGCTTATTTTCTGCTTATTTAGGCTTTTTAATGCTTATTTATCCTTTTTATGCTTATTTGTGTTTGGTATTTGCTTGTCTTTTGTTTGAATTTATTGTTAAAATTGCCTTAACTTGCCTTTGAACTGCTTAATTTACTAAGTGCTTACAAACTGCTTATTTCAGTGCTTAATTTTGCTTGTTTTGTGCTTATTTTGGTTTAACTTGGCATGCTTGCTATCTGTTTTGAAGTTTCTGTGCTTAAATCATCAATTTTCAGCTTAAAATCTGATTTGGTATCTTAAAGGGGTGTTTGGCATAACACCCCAAAAAGGGTCAAAACAGTCAAAAACACTTTTGGGTCATCTAGCCTAATTTGACAAGCTCTTTTAAGCTCTTGTGGTCGGTTTTCAAAAGGATTTTAGGTTTAAAAAGTTGTTTTCAAAGTTTTTCTACAAAGCCCTTTGAAACTGTTAAGATAAAACTGTCCACAAAAGCTAATTTGATTAAGCTTTCAATAACTGCTTTTAAGAACTGTTTTATGTTGTCTTTAATGTTAAAATGCATTAGTGAAATCCCTTTTTAAGTTTACTTTAGTTGTAGCTAAAATCTGTCAACAAGTTTTCTTTTGTTAAGTCTTCTTAATTAAAACTGCCCTATTTTCATTTTGATTTATCAGATAGTAAAAGTTATCTTTAGCATCTTAAATTTTGAGCACAAGCTCATTAGGAGCTTGTGTCAATATGTTTTTACTTGTTTAAAATTTTAAGCTTATTTTCCAACTTATTTTTAAGGCTAAAATAGCCTATTTTTCTTTAAAGAAAACCAAACATACCCTGGTGCAAACTGTCCACTTTCCAGCTTTCCTTTTTATGCTTACTTTTGATTCACAATTGTTTCTTTTTGCACTTTTAGAAAGTCCGTAAGCTTCTCTTCAGGCTCATATAAGCCATTAAGCCCTAGGTCTCTTCTAGGTGTTTAAATTTAAGCCAAAAGTGCCTCCTTGGGACTGATGTGTATGCAGTTTTGACCCATTTTACTTATTTGCTTATTTAAGCTGTTTAGCTTATTAAATTTGCTTAATTTAGGTTTAAGTGTGCTTATTAGGTTAGTTTAAGCTTATTTTAGCTTTTTCAAAAAGTTGTAAAAAAAATGAGAAATAAAAGTGTTGGGATTAGGGGAGACCCCGAGTGAGCAAGACTCGAACTCGGGACCTCAACCCCATCTACCAACACTTTTATAACAACACCTCTACCGCTGTGCTACAATAGCTCATCCAATAGAGGTTTGCTATAATAAATATATAAGCCCATTTTAGTCTATTAAGCCCACAACCACTTTTAAGCTTATAACAGCTTATTTATAAGCTATTTTTCCCATTTTAGATTTTTCATAGGATCTTTATAGTTTAACTTATTTTTCTGTAATTTTTCAGAATTTTTTATAATCGTTTGATATTTTTTATCATTTAATTTCCTTTAAACTGTTTTTTAATTATAATAAATTAAATAAAAATCAAAAAAAATATTTTTCTTTTTTAGAAAATTTTATTTTTTCAATTTTCACTTAGGAAAAATAGAAAATCTTTCGTAGGGTCGTTTTTGCAAAATTTTACTTTTTAAAGAACGGGTTTCGACCCCGTTTTTTTGTTTTATTTCATAATTTTTAGATTTTTCTTAATCGTTTTTGCATATTAGTAGATAATTTAGCTTTCTAATCCTCTTAAGCATTAATACCATTCAAATTCCAACTTTCCAACTGTACCGATTTTCAAGTTCAGTCTCGTTGGGGATAAACGACCCGGGAATATTCTATACTACTTCTAGGTTTCATTGAATATTTTTAGATTATTCTTATTATATATTTTATTATATATTATATATATAAAGGTCTAATTTAAAATCTAATCAATCATACACATAGTTTTTGTAGAAAGCCCGGGTTGTTTGGGAATGGGCTTTATAAAGACTTGAAAAGATATATTCCATGCGGATCAGATATAAAGACTTGAAAATACACATAGTTTTTGTAACTTTGAAAGCCATCTTTTCAAATCCCGGGTTATTTAGGAATGGGATTTATAAATATATAAACACATGATCTTAAAACGCATTTTTCAAAACCATGGTGTTTCTTTGACAGAAATATGTTTTTTTTAAATAAGCTCTTGAAGTTGCTTATTCCATATCATATCAAAATGGCATTGAGCAAATACGCAGTTTTAGTGAGCAATCCCAAACACATAATCTGAAGTATCAACCATAATAGGGTAAATAACTATAACTGTAGATACAAAGAAAGTCCTTGTACGAAACCAGTTCTCTATATACAAAGCCATCGACATCAGAACCTGAACTAGAAAAAATCAGGAACCGAGACCGGTTCTGTGACTTGCTGGAAGTAAACCCGGAAAACTACTAGGTAATTAAGCAAACCTTCTCCAATGTTATTGTTATAAAAACACATAAGTTACTCGAAAGTGTAACATATACATATCACCCATTCAATTTTAAGTGGTGTTTGGGGATGATTCCAAAAGCAGTTTTTACGCGTGTATTGGGTCTTTTTAAGGGGTGTCTGGATTTGCATAAAAACTGCATTTCAATTGTTATTTAAGTCATCGCCGGTGCGGCTAAATTGTAGTTTTATAAGGATTTTTGGGTTTCTCTCTTCTTCCTTTCTAAACAATTTATGCATTGTCAAGTTGAATCTAGGTTATTAAAAGTCAGGCTTTATGAATCTATATGACAATAAAAAGAATATGTGATGGCGAGAATTCAATATATTTAATGGTTAAGTCATAGATAAGAAGAGTATGCTTTAAAAAACCAGAAGTGTGTGTGTTTTATGTTGGAAAAGCTTTTATGATTGAGAACCATTAAAGAAAGAAAGATAGAAAATCATGAGTATTTGTGGGTGCGACCTGATGTTGTCTCTTTAATGATAATTTAAAGTTGATGGTGGTTCTTTCATAGTAATATATATGTTACACAATTATATGCATGCCCCCTAATTTTCTCCGCAAATGAAAAAAAAATTCTCCGCAAATGAAGTGATCAAAACAGCTATGTGCATTTTTTAACGGTGAATGACAAATCGAAACACATCCCGTTCTCACAGGTACAGAAGAATCATGTGTTACTTACTTCTTTGACAAACCATCTGATAATGGTTTAATTCCTATTGACAGACTATATAGGTTGTATTAGACAAGTAGGAGATATCATGGTCACCGGGAATCCGCAAAAGAGCCAGGTTGTTAAACGAAAAATAGACATTGATAATATCAGTTATAGAGTGGTTAGCATGTTGAGATTTTGAAACCTTTTTTGTTGCAAATAGCCATGAAAGAGCGATGTGAAGTGAAACTGTGGGTCACAAGTTGGTCAACTAATACTTTTTAGCATGAACATATGGATTGGAGAGTCCATTTCTAAGTTATTGACACGTATAGAACATGGTGAAACCACAGAACGAGGGAAACCGAAGATAGCCGGACTTAGGGACTTTTCGTCATCTTGGGCTTGCCATACCAATGTTTCATATTGTTATACATAATCTCCTACTGTTTTGTACTTATAATTCAAGATTTTGTAAGATTCAGTTCTATTTGGTTTGTTAAATAAGATTATTGCTCAAGTAAGAAAACCGTAAACGTGCTTGAATTGGAAACGTTAATAAGCCGTGTAATTTCTAATGTATATAGCTATGACTTAAGAAACTTTCTCATCACTTGATTGTGTTTACAACCATGATGGGTTTTATGTTTTGTGGTTGTGAAAATTGACCCGTATCTTGGCGGCTCATCGCTTGATTTAAACTCTACGTGTAGATTTACATGTTGGATTCAAAGTAAAACCACGCGCTCCGTAGCGGAGCGCGGGTTAAAAACCTAGTTTATTTTGAACGGCTGGGAACAACACACATATGTTCTGAATGATGTGATACATGGTTGTGAGACTAGAGGTTATCTTCATTAAATCTATCGTTTTCACATTTACATTACCATTCAGCATATCATCAAAGTACCAGATCTGTCTCCGAACGAATGCAGTGATAATCATCAAACTAAAGATATTAAAACACCCCACTTTGTAGTGTTCCTTGATTTCTTGCGTCATCTCCATTAGCTTATCTTTTTGCACCCGAGGCAAAGTCTCGTCAATTAGTAAATTATAAAATATGAAGTCTTTGTGTCATTTTTTTCCGGAGAATTCAAACGTTTCACGTTAAAGTGCAAGTTCCTCCCTTTTTAATTCTGATGCCTCTCGATTCACCGTTTCATTAATTTTAAATACCCGATTCTTCAACTGTATGTAGGATTCTTGTTGTTCCTTAATTTTTTCCCCAACTAGCATATTCGATGCTTTTCCACTTATCGGCTACCAATTCAACAAGACCTACTTCCTCAAAAAATATAGATTCAGAACGAGAGGAGGAGGATGCTTTCTTTTTAGCTCGGTCCCGACCCATTGGTCAAACTTCTCGTACCTCTTCCCCATAACCATCCGCTTCTTCATTCAAATCCAAAGCACCATGGGCTAAGTCTGAGGTGGTTTTGAAAGCCTTGGCTTTTTTCTAACCCTTATTTTGTTGCTTGTAAAATGATAGCATCTCAACATGTTTCCAAGCAACACGATCCTTTAAAATTCTCCAACACGACTCTAATGTAAAGTCATGGTCGTACTGCACTTCATATTTCTCTAACGCTTTTTGGAACACGGTGAGTTACATGACCCGCTCTTGTTTCTTCGTTTGACATTATAGTAAACGGCACAAAATTGCCCAATTCAAGGACGAACTCTATTTTTCCATTTGCTGGTGTTGGCATCGTATCCTCGGACATGTTCCCTCATTTCTTTCCCAAAGTAATCCAGAACCGCGAACCAAAAGCCCCTCCTCTTCATAGCGTTTCCTCTAATGTTGTTTTCTGACACGTCGATCCACGCTTTATACAACGCGACTTCTTCCATTGTTATCCATGGTTTTGACGCTTCATGGTTTTCAGTCATCTTGGCCTTTTGACGACGATTTTGAAACCTTCTTAGCTTTGATGGGTGTCACCTCTTCGACGGGAGAGTCGTCTTCAACGGGATAGGATGGACCGCCCATACCCGAATATTGACCCGAACAGTAAAGCGAACCGTAACCCATATAATAATCTTAACTCGTATAATAATCTTGATTACCGCCGAACATTGACCTACATAAATAAATTTGAGTACCAAACAAGTTCCGCGTATCCATATCAAGATTAATACGGTTAAACGGAGAATGTCCATGATTTGGTTGCAGGGACGGAGATGGTGAATCGAAAGATGAACGACATTGCATTTTGAGCTGGTAAAAAGATGGTGGGTTGTTATACGGAGGATTGAATGGATGATTTTGATAATAAGGTTGTTTTTATTGTTGTTGTGATGGATAAACGAAAGTTTCGGGTCGAAAGTGAAACGGGTGGTGACACATAAATATAATTGGAAATTCATGTTAATTGTGGAATCCTTTTTTGACATCGGGATTTTGGGTAATGTTTTTGGGAGTTTTGTTAGACATTTTGAATTTTTGTATAAAGAGGTGAGATCATTAAAGAACAATGTCATATCAAAGAACAAAAGAACACATCATAGCCATCCATTTTTCATCAAATAATAAAAAAAACCACTTTTCACCTCTTTTTTAAAAATTAAATATCTTGCAAACGGTAAATCGTCAAACGACAAAAAATACACTATCGCGACGAGAATTAAATCATCTTTCTATAGAGGGGCACTTTTATATACTTTCGACGAACTTTTTTCGAATTTTTTTTCAGTCACGTCTGAAAAAATCACATGTGATTTGTAGCAGAATCACATGTGATTTCATAAAATCACATGTGATTTTTCCAGACGTAACTAAAAAAAATCGATTTCATATACTTTTGACGATTTTTTAGTGTTAAAATTTTCGCGAAGAAAAATTACACGTGATTTGTAAAATCACTTGTGATTTGTTGTTTTTAAAAATCACGTGCTATTTCATAAATCGCATGTGATTTCACAAATTCACTTATGATTTTTAAAGTAATAAATCACGTGTGATTTCATAAATTCATAAATTGCATGTGAATTTACAAATTTACGTGTGATTTTTCAAGTAATGAATCACATGTGATTTTTAGAATCACGTGAGATTTTTCGAATCACGCGTGATTTTTTCTGGGCGAAAATTAAAAAAAAAGTTCGTCGAAAGTATATAAAAGTGCCCTTCTATAGAAAGATAATTTAATTATCTTCGCGATGGTATAATTAAATTTGCGTAACGATTAACGGTTTGAGAGATATGTTAATTTTAAAAAATAGGATGAAAGTGGGTTTTTTAATTAAATAAACATATAATTTAATATAAGCCGTTAGATGGAAATAAAATGGATGGATGAGAATGAAGGATTTGTTTTTTAATTGGACTTTATAGATCTTTTCTATAGTGGCATCCTTTTTTTTTCACATGGTCCACTTCAGACTCGATTTGGCTTGAAAACAACTTTATCATCCATTCAAAATGCCTACATTTGCATATGAATTGCTGTTTAAAGTTTTCCTCGTCACAAATATACGCAATCCTCTGTGTATAAAATAGTGAAATGAATAAAGTATTTATATGGTTGAAAGGATTTAAATTTTAAAAATTGATTTTATTTTTATTAAGGCCAACGGTTGGATTTTTGTAATTGAATGTGCATCGACCTAGGTCGAGGTTCCGACACATTCCTCACAAAAAACAAGCCGCGACCGACTCGAGGAAAATGCTTTCAGTGATGTCAACTGAGTCCGGTGTGGATTGACTCATTGACCTACTCAATTGAACGACCATTTCGAGCAACCTTAAAAGTAACAAGAGAAGGTTAAAAGGTGATGGAAACAAAGGCAAGTGGAGGTTAAAAGGGGATGGAAACAAGGAGATGCCTTTATGGAGAAAGCGGGTAAAGCTACATGCCCAAAAACTTTGACCCTTCTTTCTAAATGGGGGTGCTGGTTTACCATGTCAGTGAAACACCGTTGGCTATGTTTAGATAACTTTATCAATGTTTGCATTATTGTTTATCCCATTTTGTGTCATTTTCAGTTTTGTCATCATCGTGGCTTTGTTTATTTGATTCCGTTTCTTATCATTTATTTTGAACGGCAGGTAACAACACACGTCTGTTATCTGTTATGAATGTTACTCGTTCGGTCTCAAATTAATAATTCATTTTTTTAATGTCTCAATTTAATTGTTTGTCATTAAAAATAAATAGAAAAGTTTAATCAAGTTTAACATATTATTTTTATTTGAAATTATGATTACAAACTTTAAACAAGACATTAATTAATTAGCTAAGAGTAAAACTATCATTCGGCAAAAAAGTAAAAAAGAAAAAATAGTAATAAATGCACATTTTTTTTAAACTTTGTATTTTTTGTCGAAGGACAATAATCTTGAGACGAAAGGAGTATGATACATGGATGTAAGACTAGAGGTTATCGTCAATAAATTTATTGTTTTATGTCTGCATTATCGTTCAACATACCATTAAACCTGTCTCCGAACATATGATTGCCAAGCTAAACATATAAAAATATCTCTTTATACAAACAAACGCACAATCTCACAAATACAAAAAAAAAACGCAAACACGCTTGCACCATCAAACAACAAGCAATAGTCTCCCACCGCGCTCGGCGGTGAGGAGGTGCAAAGGAGACGACACTCAATTCATCACCATCCACCACCAAATGTTTTGGTGACCATTATGTTTGGTATTAAGCCGTCTTATAAAACGTTGTTTAAAAACTCAAAAGCTCTACTATAAATACCCGGTGGTGATGGATATATTTTTTTTGAAAAATGATTTGTATGCCTGCTACATGAATTTAAATATATACTTAAAGATTTGATTGGTGTATTTCAAAAAGTGATTGGTGAAAAAATATGAAAGAAAATAAATATAATACATTTGTTATGAAATAAATAAATTAGGTCTAACTTTAAGTCTTCTATGCAGATATAAATATCAATGATCATTTTCTTTTTCTACATATATACGTGGTGTAATTTAAGGGGAAGCAAGTTGTCACCAAGTGGGTAACTACTATACACCTACACAAATCGGTAACGGATAACGTGTTACATTGGATTTTAATTGTTTCCTTTAGCTTTTAAATTATTTGAGATGCATCAACGGAACATTGTTTTCTAAATTTAAAATCATGTTCCAATATTATTTCACCATTATTTAGTTTATTGTCTCGGCCAGCTTTTTGTGGGACATTTCTCTTATTATTTACGAGGTTTTTTATTGTTCAAGTCGACCATTAGATTTGACTTTATGTATCCCCGCATCTTTGGTTATTTAAACGTTTACAAAAATATATTAAACATCTCACTGGAAAAGATCACGAGGAATATTATATTATGGAGTATTATTTTTGTAACCACAATAATTTGTAACAAATTATATTCGAAGAACACGTCATTTCTTCTTGGGATTCTTTCAATGATTGGATCATCTCTTAGCATGCTTCTAAAGAGAAAAAACACAGGTTCTATGTTATTACTACTTCGGTTCTTT
>BQNB010072691.1:9558-28168 GCA_026074375.1 Tanacetum coccineum
GATCAAATTTGTCTAGCAACGATTGATGAAAATTCCACTTTGTGGCATAGGAGATTAGGTCATGCAAATATACATCTCATTCGATCGTTGGCTTCTAAGGAATTAGTTTAAAACCTACCTAAGCTTAAGTTTGATCAACATTTTTGTAATGCTTGTAAAATGGGAAAACAAGCTCACACCAGTCACAAAGCTAAGAATATAGTCTCAATGACTATATGCTTAGAACTCCTCCACATAAATCTTTTTGGTCCATCCGTCATACGGATTTACGGAGGAAACCGTTACACCCTAGTCATAGTAGATGATTACTCTAGGTATACTTGGACTAGATTCCTTAAGGATAAAACCGAAGCTTTCGATCAATTCAAAATATTTAGTAAGAAAATCCAAAACCAATTAGGATGTAAAATAGTGTCAATAAGAACCGACCATGGTAGAGAATTTGACAAAGAGGTGCAATTTGGAGAGTTTTGTAATGCCAACGGTATTACACATAACTTTTCGGCTCCACGCACTCCTCAGTCAAATGGCGTGGTCGAAAGGAAAAATAGGACACTTCAAGAAATGAGTAGGACTATGTTGAATGAACAATCGTTAACACAAAAGTTTTGGTGTAACGCCGTAGATACTTCAACGTACATTCTCAACTGAATTCTTATTAGAGCCACTCTAGGAAAAACACCTTATGAACTCTTGAGAGGTAGTCTTGACTATTTTAGAGTGTTTGGAAGCAAGTGCTTCATATTAAACACCAAAGACTACCTTACCAAGTTTGATCCAAAGTCATACGAAGGTGTCTTTATAGGTTACTCCCAAAATAGTAAAGCCTACATCATTCTTAACAAACACACTAAGAAAATTGAAGAATCACTCAACGTGACATTCGATGAAGCTCTTCCACCCTCTAAGACATCACCCTTGGTGGATGATGACTTAGATGAAGAAGAAGCTATTAGGGAAACCGAAAAGAAAAACCTAGAAAATATTGTTGAGGATGAAACATTAGAAATTGACGAAATAGTCAATATTAAGGAATCTAGGAACCATCCTTTAGAAAATATTATAGGAAACCTTAACCAAAGAACCCTTAGGTCACAAGCCCAAAACCAAAGTAACTTCTTTTGTTTTATATCAACTATAGAACCTAAGAATATGAATGAAGCGTTAGGAGATAAAAGTTGAATAGTCGCCATGCAAGAAGAATTAAGTCAATTCATTGCTAACGACGTTTGGGAGTTAGTTCCATAACCTAGGAATATGACAATCATAGGAACTAAGTGGGTATTTAGAAATAAATTAGACGAGAACGGTGTTGTTTCTCGAAATAAGGCTAGGTTAGTTACTCAAGGAAATTAGGATACTATTAGCCTATGTTTGCGCCTTAGATTTTAAATTATTCCAAATGGATGTAAAAAGTGAATTCCTGAACGGTTTTATCAATGAGGAGGTATACGTGGCACAACCTCTGGAATTCATTGATTGTGAAAAACCGGATCATGTTTATAAATTAAAGAAAGCTTTATATGGTCTTAAACAAGCACCCAAAGCTTGGTATGATAGATTAAAAGCCTTTCTTATTAAACATGAATATAAAATAGGAATGGTAGATAACACTCTTTTTACTAAGAAGAAAAGTTCAAATATCATCATTGTTCAAATATATGTCGATGACATTATATTCGGTTCGACTTGTCAAGACATGTGTGATGAATTTGCCAAAATCATGCATGACGAGTTCGAGATGAGCATGATGGGGGAACTTAACTTCTTCCTTGGATTACAAATAAAACAAATGGAAGACGGTATCTTCGTTAATCAATCTAAATATATTAAAGAAATGCTTAATAAATTTGGTCTAGAAGATTCTAAACCAATGAAAACCCCCAGGTCCTCCGATACTAAACTCACGAAAGACGAAGAGTGTGAGTCGGTGGATAGTACCAAGTATCGAGGCATGATATGTAGTTTATTATACCTAACGGCAAGTAGACCCGATATCATGTTTAATGTCTGCCTTTGTGCCAGCCTCCAAGAGGCCCCCAAAACCTCTCACCTTGAAGCGGTTAAGTGTATCTTCCGATACATTAAAGGCACTACGCACTTAGGATTATGGTATCCTAAGGGGACCGACATAGAAACCGTAGTATATGCCGACTCTGATCATGCGGGAGATTATGTGGACCGAAAGAGCACTAGCGGTATTTGTACGTTCGTGGGATGTTGTTTGACATCTTGGTTCTTGAAGAAACAAACCGCTCTTGCTATATCCACTACCGAAGCCGAATACGTAAGCGCCGGAAAGGCATGTCAACAAGCACTATGGATGAAACAAGCTCTCATCGACTATGACGTACGACTCGATGACGTTCCCATCATGTGCGACAACAAAGGCGCGATTGACCTTAGCAAAAACCCGGTGCAACATTCTTGTACCAAACACATCGAAATACGTCACCACTTTCTTCGTGATAATGTCCAGAAAGGACATATCTCAATCGAAAAAGTGTCGTCCGTCGATAACATCGCCGATATCCTTACTAAACCCCTTAAACGTGAATCGTTTAACTATCTACGTCTTGGTTTAGGAATGATGGAACACATTTCATAAATCATCTTAGTCCGCTTCTCTTTCTTCTGTCTCAATTCTAGTCCGTGTTCCATTCCGTGTCGTGACAACTTAAATACTTCATCCGAAGTACGTTAAGCATATTTAATTCGCGAAATGCAAATTAAATTGTCACTCATCTTTGTTAAATTTTCGTCAAAAATCATGATAAAAAACCTTTGACTGAGGGCGACCCCCCAATATATTTGGGACCGCCGGTAAATATGGGACCGCCTCCAGCATAACACAAAATGGAACACTCAAAACAAAATTTTCAAAACTGAAAAACAAACACCCCCTTTCCTGCTGCCATTGACGAACTCGACCCAAAATCCATCAAAACTAAAAAATCAACCCTTAAAACATCAATTGAAGATCAAATCAACACTAATAATCAATCCTTATATCACAAAGATCATCAATTGTAAGTCATTTCATCTATTTTCTTTCAATTTGAGTCTAGGGTTCATGATGAACACCAAAAATTGAAATTGGGGATTTTTGATTTCTCTGTCAATATTGTGTAATTAAACCTACTAGGATACAATGTATAACCTATATGCTTCCCGTAGACATAGAATTTGCATACATTAGTGAGATTAAGTGAAAAATTGATTTTGCACCAAAACCCCAATTTTATTTTCAAATCACTCACGTTAGGAACATAATAAAATTGTTATTATGCATTGTTAATCCAATCCAAAACGTTTTCAAATACATGCATAATGATCTCACGAACAAATTTTGAGATACAATAATTTTCGTATGTGCTTTTTGACTTTGGTTTAGTTGCTTTTGACTTGTTTGGTTGAGCAAAATCAAACTAAGGAGCGTTTGGGTTAACTCTTAGGATCTTATATTTAGGTCGAGTTAATCGTTACTCCACATTGTTTGCATATAGGCACACACTAGGCACAAACTCAAAACATCAATACATGTAAAAGCGATTAAAATATGATCTTGCTTATATCTTTCTAGGTAACAATGCCTCGAGCTACCGGTCTTGATCATCAAAAGACACGAAACTACATACCCCAAATATCAAATGAATTTAATCAACCCTTACTAAATACAATGGCTAATCTTGAAAAATGATACTTTCATGAGGGGAGGGTTGTAAGTCCAAACTTCAAAAATATGAGTCATATTCGCGCTAAGTTTGAGTCAATCGGGTTTGATTGTTTGTTAGATATTAACGAACAAATTATACCTCGCTTTGTTCTTGAGTTCTACTGTCAACTCACTTTTGCCTACAATCCTGAGGGTCAATTCATTGTCAATTTTGTCATTCAAAATAAGTCTTTTTCCCTCACTCTTGAGGAATTCGGTCAAATTCTAAAAATCCCTTTCAAAGGTCATGCCTCTATCACCGAAATGTGGTCCCTTGACCATTTGTCGGTCAGTGTTCCAAGTAGAGGTCTCTATAAAACCAAACCCCCATCTCCAAGAGTCATTAAGTCTCTTATTCAAATTCCACGTCAAGGTCAAGAGACTCGTACCAAAAACAAGAAAACCATTGTCGTTGGTGAAAACGAAATTTTAACCCGAGAGATTCAAACTCATATAAAACCATGGGTTGATATTATTCGTGAAAATGCCATTTGTCTATGAGGACATAGGGATCATGTCTCCGCTTGACTTTGTCACATGCTCTATTGCATTGAGACATCCACTCCTTATAACCTAGCATTTTTCATTCTCAAAAGAATGGAAAAGACTCGATTCAAACCCAAGGAAGTCTTACCTTATGGTATGCTCTTGACTAGGTTATTCAAACATGTAGTGTCCATCTCTCCTAAGCTAGATTTTGATCATTCTTTCTCATATGATCGAGCCATGCATCCGCTCGCTCCTCACTACGAGTGAAAGACACGAGGGGATCGAGGCAAGAAAAGACCTCGTGAGCCAAATGCTAGCTCCTCATCCTCCACTCTAAATCATCCATCGTCATCTCATCCATTGAATGATTCCACTAATGAAAATGATGACGAATCTTCTCATTCCAATCCTTCCTCTCCACCTCAAAACACTTCTTCCTCGTCAAATAATGTCTCTAGAGTCCATCAAAAGCCTCCTCATGAAAGGCATTACTTAAACACTTATCTCTTCGAGACTATAAATCTTCAAACTCAACAAAGAGATGCTCACCGGGAAGGGTTAAGGTCAATTGGACAAGCTCTCAAGAACATGATAGGTGAAAAACGAAAATGAACAGATTGACACAACTACTATGTTTAATACATTATATTTATCTATTATTAGGACTAGGAGTGGCGAATTTTAATTTCAAATTGACTTGAATAATCTTCTGTATTCTATCATCTTTCTATGACTTGCGAACTTTATGATTATAACATGAGTTAAAATGCCACTACTTGCTAAATGATTTGCATGTTAAAATATAACTTCATATTATTGCTTGAACTAGTTGATTCTTGAATATTAGAAGAATGCGAAATCACTAGACTTAAGAAAAAGAGAAAACTGGAAATCTTTCTGTCTCTAGAAAACGGCCCCCTTATTTATCAGGCGGCCCCCGAATATATTTGCTTGAATTTACCTTTTTTTCTGTATCTTGACCCTCCTACCTACATCCTAAAGCTGTCATTTCCCAGATTGGCCAAACCATATTTGGCACTCTCTTACTCCTAAACCATGCTTTGCCATTTCATTCAACTTTCCTCATTATTTAATCACCCAACTTTCATACTTCATCACCATCTTAATCTCCCTAAAATCTCACTTCTCCTTCATCAATGTCTTGCTCAAACCACCACTCCAACCTCTCTAGAAAACCAAGGATGTCGGTTAGACAAGTATGGAAGCGCAAACCATCCACTCCAAAATCATTACCTCCTTCCCAAAATAACTCACCTCCTTTTCCTCCAAGAGTCTACGTACAATCTCCTTCTCCACCACCCTACCATTCCTTAAGAGATCAAATGATCAACCAACTACATAACATTTCTACCATTCTTGATTCACATACTAATCCATCCAATGCCTAAATTCATGCACCACCTTCACCACCATCACCATAAATTCATCCTCCTTCTCATTCTCAAGTTGAATTTTATTCAAGCTTTTATCATTGTTGCAAGTTTTCTAGAAACTAATTCCATTCCTTGAGAAATGAAATCAATTTCATTCATTATCTTCTAACCCGTCCCATCCCTCCAACTCGTATCCCTTCAAATCATGTTTCACCAACTCCACCCTTTTCTCTCTTTAATTAATCATTCCTACATGATTAATCACCCTAAATAATTTCTCATTCCCCTTTTGGTTATGGCATCTTCTACTTCTCAAGAATCAACTAGTGTAAATCTATGTCTTATTATGTCTCTATGATTATCTACTTTCTATTATAATGTTGTATGAATTTGTCTTAGCCCTTATTAAGATCTAGTCTTTAAATTATATGATGAATGTATTAGTTGGATGTGCTAATGTATGAGTTCCTTGTTGGTCGAATGAAACTCTTCTTTTGTTATTTTTAAAATGTGTTATCTTGAAAGATATTTGTCTTGCACTTGTATTTCTAACTTTGTTTTGTAGCAAAATAATTTACGTAAGATCGATCCCTTGGTGCCCCGAACAAGGGGGAGCACACATCAAGGGAGAGTCTTGATATCGTCGCTTTCTTTCTTCCTTCAATAACTCGACGATCATTCTTTTTTAATTCGACAAAAAGGGGGAGAAATAGAACATAACTCATTCAATAATTTGACACTTTTAATTTTATTTAAAATGAGTTTATATTTTGTCATCATCAAAAAGGGGGAGATTGTTAATACAAATAATGTCCAAAAACGTTATTTATATTTTTCGACCTCTCAACGTTTTGATAATAACAAAATGTAAAAACGTTTACAATAAAAATAAACGTTTACAAATTATTAAATGTGAAATTCCATTTCTAAGATTAGTGATCACTTAAGGTATGGACAAACAAAATCATTAAGCATGATTAGTGATCAAGAAAATATTTTTCTCTTAATCCTCACTTTTAATTCTACAAAAGTATTTTATCAAAAATACATTTACAAAATATTTTCTAATTAAAAGAAATGTTTTATTAAAAACATAAAATTTGAAATTCAAATTTTCCCTCCAAAATGGAAGGTTCCATAACAGATACAACTTTCACCATAAAAAGACAAAAAAGGAGCGAAGTCTAGTGGCGGCCCCCTTATAGGCCTGTCGGCCCCCTTATATATAAGGGACTGTCGGGACCGCCACCAGATAACCGTTGGATTCGCTGCCTATAAATACTGCTCCATTTCCTGCAGAAAAACATTCCTCTTTGCATGAATTTTTCAGTCTTTTCTTTCTCTCTCTAAACCTTCTTTCTCTCACTAAAACTCTTGATCACTAACATACTTAGATCTTGTTTTAAGTGATCTAATCTCTTATTCTCATCTCTTCCCTCTCATTCAAGTGCAAGAGAAGAACACTCGTATTCGTCAAGAAACGAAGTGTTAATTAGTGATCTCTCCTCTTTTCTTCTAAGTACCAAAACTCTATTGTATTTATCTTGTGTATTTGTGTGATTCGGATATTGTGTAGATCCGATAGTGTAGATCTTGTGAGTGTGTATATCTTGTGAAGAGGTAGATTGGTTCTAGCTAAGATTAGGACTCGACATTTAGCTTAGTGTTGGAAAATAACGTAAGCGACGTGTAAACGGTTTTCTCCGCCTAAAAAGAGCTTGTTGATATAGTGAAATCTCGAGTGGAGTACTCGGGGAGTGGAGTAGGAACGAAGAGGTGCTTCGTAGCCGAACCACTATAAATCTTGGTGTCTTGGTTTGATTGTTTCTTTCCTTATCTCTTTATATCGTTAGTGTTTATTTAGTTTATTACATTAGATAGTTTAGTTGTGATTTATATTGTTGATTGATTGACATACAACTCGAATCAAACCATTTCATAAGCAAAGTTTTTAAACGGGCAATTAATCGGTAAACTATTTAACCCCCCCCCCCCCTCTTCTAGTTTCCTACAAAGAGTGAGCATAGTTCCGTCCGTCCTTTCGCGGATAGCGTCCCTCTGATTGCCACTTCCTGATCAGGGAAATTCGGGTGTAGGGCTACTTTAAAATTTTTATGACGGACCTCAGCCTCTTTAGGTACCTCCTTAGGCGATGTGATCACCGTGGCGCACTCAACGGGTATTAAGATAGTGCTACGGATAGTTATTATTCCTCCGCCTACTAGGAATTTAAGCATTCTGTGGGCTGTGGATGGTATCGCTCGGATTTCTCTTATTCCAGGTCTTCCAATGATACCATTGTAAGGTGATAATGACCTTATAATCATAAAGTCCATCCATGCTTTTGTAGAATGATCTGCATCTCTTATTGTCACCAAGAGGCTAAGTTGTCCGAGCGGCCATATAGTTTCTCCACTAAAACCGGTTAACGACGTCGTTGCCAGGACCATTTGGTTCTTGATTTCCGGTTAGAGCCGGTTGAAGCAGTGTTCGTAGAGCACTTCCGTTGAGGAACCTCCGTTCACATACATGCGGTGAATCATGTGCCCGCCAATTTCCGCTTCTATAACAAGCGGACCTTCTGTCCCATTACTGGTTGTCAGTGAAGGGAACATAATTTCACTGACAAGTTTAAAGCTTTGAGTCACTTTCTGCCTTGTCGTTCTATGCCACGGTTGTATCATGTAGATTGCCATGGACCTATCTTTAGTCGGTACTTCCTTCTTCCCAACCTTTGGTTGATCTTTGCCTTGCTTGATTTCTTTAATTAAATGCGAGAGCTTGCCTGCTCGCACCAATTCTTTGATCTATTTTTTTAACTGCATACACCCGTCCGTACTGTGTCCTTTATCATTGTGGAAGTCGCAAAACTTGTTGCTGCTTCTCTTCTCCACCGGGGTTACCATAGGTGGTGGCGGTTTAAACTTTCTGCTTCGACCGTGAGGATTTCTTTGGGTGTTCTCGTAAGGGGGGTAAACCTGCTAGACCCCCGTCCTTCCTTTGGCTGACCTCGGAAGTCAGACCTCCACTTTAAAGCGTGCCGCTTTGACTAGTCCTGTGCTTTCCACGACGTGTGACCTTTCTTTTTGCCAGCAGCGACGACTTTCCTCGTATGAAGGCAGTGGTGGCAATCATCATTTCTTTCATGGTCTTTGGAACATGTTCGTTAAGGCGTTTTGTCAATTTAAGGTTGTTAACCCCATGCATGAATCCAGAGATCCGCATGCACTCAGGGGCTCCCTTCATGCGTCCAGTTTTCCCCTTGAATTGTTCCATGAAGTCCTCGATGGTCTCTCCGTCCCTTTGCTTGATGTTGTGGATTTCCACGGGATCTTTGACGTACTTCTTTTGCTGCATGAAGTATGCTAAGAAGGTTGCTTTTAGATCCTTGTATCCATCTATGCTTTCTGGAGGGAGTTCATCGAACCATACTCTTGCGGCCCCTATTAGGGTAGAATTGAACATATGACACCAGGTAAGCATTGCATAACGCTCCACCTGTAATGCCGCTTGAAATTTTTTTACGTGATCCTCTGGGTCCCCAGTTCCGTCATAGGTCTTCACGTTGTTAGGCATTCGTGTTTTCCGTGAACTTTTGTAATTGCGGATACTGGGTGTGAACAGATCTACTTCTTCACACATCCAGGGCACCGCTATGTCACCTTCGTTCGTAAGCTTGTGCCTTTTTGACTTTGACTTCTAGTGTCCTCCATCGCTGGTGCCGCTCTCTGATACGAGGGATAACGAGGATTCACTTTCCCTCCTTTTTTTCGTACTACGAAAGCCGTCTCCGTCGTGGGAGTGATATCTATATTTGGTCCCCGTCCCGTAAGAGGAACGGGTATTATCATGTGATTCTTCGACCCCGCGGGAGTAGTCTCTGCTCCGAGGGCGATCTCTGTTAGAAGAGTCTTGCCTATGAGGGCGACTTCTACTGTGAGAACGATCCCTAAGGTTTGTCCTGTCCGGTCCGGATTTAGTTGTGCTGGGCGAGTAAGTGTTGTTAAGTCGGTCAAATGCGCTCTGCCTTCGATGACCTAGTCGGTCAAACACACGTTCATTGTTGTATTTCAAGCGGTCCCGCACTTTGAGTCTCTCTGATGGGTTACGGTACCTTGCAGACAAGGTCCTGGCGCTCGAGTTCGGAGAGCCTTCTCTTACTCTTCTTTTCTTGGGGCTTTCTCCGAAGTCTAGCCTAGCATGGACTTCTTTTCGCTTGTCACGACGAATTTTGTCCATAATGACCGGCATGATGTCCTCGTAATGCTCTTCACAGAAATCCTGGATGTTAACCCTGGGTGCGGCATCTGCATCCTTCAGCGTCTTTTCTTTGGTTGCAGGTTTTGTGACGGTGGTCACAATGAGGGTTATGTTAGCCATTGCGCTCATTTTTCTGAAAGTAATTCTTAGTGTTGGGTCCCACGGATGACGCCAACTTGTTGATACAAAAGTTGGGACGGATCTTGTTTGATGCGAATAGGCAGCTATTCAGGTATGTAGAGCCTTGTTCTTGTATCAAGTGAACTTGTTTAGAGAACCCTACACAAGGAATAGATCACCGTTAACCTTATCGTGGGAACGGATCCCACGATTAGACTCCGGCGTGAGAGTAAGTATATGGTTCTGGAAGAGTAATCGAATGTGATTAGGGTTTGTGAGATACATGTATTGATGACAATTGTGTTCCTTTTATAGGCTGAATAATCCCTAGGGTTTCCATAACTTTCGGCCCAAGATACGGCCGATATTGTAGGGATTCGGAATTATCCTAACTGATTCAAATAAGTAAAGCATATCTCCTATTTAAGTAGGTTATCATGTCTTTAAGATAATTTGTGAAGATACCGCGGTCACGGACAGCGTGCCGATAGCCGCGACCCGTAGGTCCAAGTGTCCATGGCAGCGATGTATGGGCCGAAGGTCCTACGTGGGCCACCGAGCCCATAATAGTATGAGTGGGCCGGGCCGATCCATATACGTCATCAATACCAAGTTTTTTAGTTATTTTAGATGCTCAGATGGTTCATATGCGAACAGAGTAGATGCCTTTTGTTTGTTTGACCATGAAAGCTGACTATTTTAAATCTAACAAATCTCTAATTTAAAATGACATGCTAACCACTCCAAATGTTCTTTAGTCTTTAAAAAACCACAAACAACTTTGTATTCTATTACATAATCTGGACATCTCACCTAACATGCAAAAACTTTCATTATGTCCATTACAATAAATTATCTTATTGGCCACCAATCAATGTCTAAGGTTGCCTAAGAGACATGATTACAGTTGATCACTATTTTTTTTTATAAGAGCTCGACATAAACATATTTTATGCAATTATGTGATGAGGGCATCAAGACTGGTACATACAACTCTGTTGGTTGAATTTGCGAATATGATCCCAACTTCATTATAATATAAGCTACAACTGATTACGCTGAATAAACAAAATAGTATTGATTGTTTGCATTTTATGTCCAAAGTTAGCTCGAATTAAACTTTTTTTATGAATCATGTGCATACATGGTTGGCAATGGGCATGTGTTCCAACTTCCAACTACATAACTACTGTACATTGTAAAATATGCAAGGCCTATCCATTTTAGTTAGTCGCACAAGTTAAGTATGTTGTTCAATTATACTTTCTTTTGAAAATAAAATTTAGTTATTACAGTTAGTGGTGTAAACTTTGAATGTTTGAAAATCATTTTACATTCTTCCATTCTACCTCTAAATCTCGCAGTGATGACATGGCAAATACCTTGTAGGAAAACAAACACAAAAGGGTTGTGAATATATGAACTTTTTTGCATAAAAATTCAAACAAAAATCTGAAATAAACTGTAGCATAACCCCGCAGCTTGGAGAAATACATCAACTATATACCGTTTATAAATATCATTGCAATATGGTCCCCGTTCTTGCTCACTGACTATCATGTAAATAAGAGTAAGAGACTTGATAGCAGTTGTAACAAAACATCTTTATGAGGTCATGTTAAATACTATGATAAACTTTGGGTATATTATTCGAATTTAAACATCTGATTTTTTGAATACCGATTAAAGTGAGCCCGAATAAACAGAAGGTTGACTTTGGTAATATAGTTTAAACTGAAAGACATAGATAAGTGTTTAATTAAAGTTAGTGGTGTGATTAAATTAATGCTGTGTAAGGCCAATATAAGTGCTTCCTTTTCATTGAGCTAAACACAGCAAATTAGTCCTTCTCTTCCTCCAAACACCTATTTTGGTGCTCTTCTTTCAACAGTTTGATAATTCTCATTATTATTTTGAACATCAAACAATGGCAACCTATCTGACGGGGTTTAAACATCTTGAAATCCCGCTAAATTTGATCAAATCAGCCACCAACAACTTTAATGATAGCAAAGTTATTGGAGTTGGCGGTTTTGGGAAAGTATATTTAGGAGAGCTACCTCACCCGGAGGGGAAAATCAAGGTTGCTTTCAAACGTCTAGATCGTAAACACGGGCAAGGAGACGCCGAGTTCTTTAAAGAAATCAGGTTGCTTTCCTGTTACAAGCATGATAATCTCATTTCCCTCTTAGGATATTGCAAGGAAGGGAATGAGATGATCCTTATATACGAGTATGCATCTCATGGAAGCCTCGAACGGATTTTAAATGATGCCGCTTTCACGTGGACGCAAAGACTTAAGATCTGTCTTGGTGCTGCGAAGGGACTAAGCTTCCTTCATGATCCCAAAGGGACACAGCAAAGAATCCTTCACCGTGATATCAAAAGTGCAAACATTCTACTTGATGAGAATCTCAACGCTAAAGTGGCTGATTTTGGGCTATCAAAAATAAGCCCAGCTGATCAAAAATACACATTTCTCGTCACCAGTCGAGTAGGTACCCATGGTTACTGTGATCCACTGTACATGGACGCGTACCAACTAACAAAAGAGTCAGACGTGTACTCTTTTGGGGTAGTCTTATTCGAAGTTCTGTGTGGGAGAGTATGTTATGAGCATAGCGATGGTAATTTTAAGGTTCTCGTAAATTTTTGGAAGAGTTGCTACCAAGAAAAGAAGCTGGATAAGATCATCTTTCCAGGTCTCAATCACCAACTGGATCCAAGTTCTGTCGAAACATTTGTAGACATTGCATATCAATGTTTACAGAAATCTCGTGAACAACGGCCAACAATGTATGTTGTTGTGGAAAACCTTAAAGCTGCACTTGAATTAAAGGAGCTTCATGATCTGAAACTGCAAAGAGAGCATGAGCGGGAAGAGACGCGTAAGGCTGCAGAGTATGAGTATAGAGAGATACTTAAGCTTGCGGATCCTCCTCTGATCTACAAGTCTGTGAAGGATTTGAAAGCTCTTCTCTCTAAAGGGTTCCCAGTTAACGGCGGCAAAACGGTAATAAGCCTCTGACTTTTTAAAAATTCTAAATTAAACTAAAATAATTTGCAATTGAATTTCCATTTACCTCCCATATAAATTTGCATCTTTTGTTTTGTAGCCTTATCATATTGAAATGCCCTTGACACGAAAATTTGCAAAATAAAAACAAAATATTGAAATTGGGTTCCAGGACCCATTTGGCCGGCGGCCAAATATGCCCTACAGGCGGCCGTTTGGCCTCTGGTCCACACATCTCTTTTGAACACCAAGTTTTCTGAAAACCAGACTTATACTTATCGTAAAAACATCAAACTTTGTAAAAACCTTAAAAATAGATCAAACATCATTTCTGCACTCTTACAAAGCATAATCATTAATGGAAGCGTAATTTTCCCAAAACGGGTCATTTACAACAAATAAACCCATATCACTTGGATTATATGATTTATACATATACAACCATGTTTTACCTTGACCAAGTATCATAATCCATACATGTTAAACACATAACTCGATCCATAACCATAATATTTTGTGCACATTTTTGCCCAAGTATCATTAGTTTGCCAAACGCCACATTTTGTGCACAACGATTACTAAATAGACACATAACATGAAGACTTCTAAAACTCTTCACACAATACGAAAAAGACTTTGGGCGTAACGAGTTGCATCAAGAGGAATGTATAAAGAGAGCTCGTTACCATTCCGAGCTTCACCGTTAACTTGTTAAAATAAATCTACACGTTCAATTATTTATATTCAGTAAGTTATTACTATAATACATCAAATATGAAACCAAGTGCCGTAGTGGTAAAGAGTTTGTAGTAACTGTTGAGATGTGGCATTCAACTTCATCTATTATACTTAATTATTTTTTTGGAATAATAAATTTATGGAAGAAATCTTTTACCCAAAAAGAGAGGTCTTAAGTTTAATTCCAGATAACTCTAAATAATCACGCCAACCTTCTTGAAAAGGGGATGGTTTACCTATTTTGAATTTGTGTGGCGGTAGGCTCATATCACGTGAATTAGTCGGCCAAAAAGTCATGGAATTTAGAAATGAAAGATGTAAATGGATATAAGCTCAAAACTGAAGGGCGGTTCCTTTCCCTTAAATAGACTCATTCAATTAAAGACGTGTAAATGCATTGCAGTTGTTATCAACAAATGACAAGGGGGAAGTGATTTCTGAACGGATATACATTGAAGCCTGTTTGGATCAAAATCAATATCACGGTTTAAAATATTCATCTGGCTTAATAAATTCAAGGTGACGTGTCCTCCTTCTTATGCCTATTTTTTTTTGTTTCTCTGTGGTTTTTAATCACGTCAATCTTAGCGGCTACTTCATTCAGATTTCCAGGGGGACATTGTTACAAACATAAACATGAATTGAAAGTGCGAGTTAGAGCTCAATTCTTGTATCCTCGAAACACATACAGTGTGAACCTTATGTTCATAAATGCCGAACCAAATATGAGTGAGACCCTCCACTACAAATTAAATGGTGACGCAAAATTCTGCATGGTTTATGATACATACGAGAGAGAAGATGGATGGTTCGTGGTACCATTATATCAGTTTACAAGCAACCACAAAACTGCAGATTTTGAAATTAACTTTGAAGGATTTCGAAACGGTTGCATGTTACAAGTAGCAGGCTTTGAGTTCCAATCCCTTGAAGAAAAAGTAAGCATACAAATACCAGTTTATCAATTTAAGTTAATTTTCTATGTTGTTTGATGGTTCTAACTAGTATATTAAGAAGCATTCTTAGAAATAGTTCACTTGATTTGGTGTGTGTTTTTCGTATATAGGTGGAACTGCATGATCAAGTGTTAGAGGAGTACCAAGACATAGTTAAGGCTGCATCACAACCTCTGTTATACAGATCTCTCGAGGAACTCAAATTGCTTAGCTCGAAAGGTTTCCACATTAACAATCACAAAACGGTAATGTGCTACGTCTATATATAAGCCACTACTACTTGAGACTTTTTTTAATTTTTAATATGTTAAAAAAGATAATATTATTAGAATAATTAATTCCTAACTGCATTATATAATCTATGGGCAGTGGTTTTCACTGAATGAAAATGGAGAACACTGTGAAATGTTATCCATAGCCCACTGTTTGAATTCAGGTGAACGTGGTCTCTATTATACTGATCTTTATTCAAGGTGACTTACTCATCCCTATTGTTTATTTTAAAGGTTTTCAGACTATAATAATTCATAAGTATCATTCTATGCTTCTTCTTCATGCAGATTTCCACACTCTTATGATACATTAAAAAAAGGATTTAAACTACATATCAGAACTCAATTCTTGACCCCATTGATCGATTACACAGTGAAGCTTGTCTTCTGCAAGGGCAACTGTTTTGAGACACAAAAGTATGTAGCTCTCAGATACAGATTAGAAGGGGAGACAAAAACTTCTATTGTGTACCTTGCAACTAAAACAAAAAATAACCGCTCTTTTATTGCGGAATTGTATCAATTCACAAGCGACGGGAGAGTTGTCGATCTTGAAATTGTGTTTGAAGATCATAAAGACGATTTAGAAGTAGAAGGCATCTTGTTTCAGCCCCTCAAAAAAGTAAGTTGCCAAAGACTGGGTTATTCAACTTAGTCTTTTCAATTACTATTAGGGTAAAGTGCAAATTAGGTCCTTAATGTTTTCGAAAATTGCAAAATCGCTCGCAAAACCAAGTTTGTTTCGATTATGTCCTTGAAGCTTACGTGGCAGTGCAAAAAAGCCCACGAAGCGTTATGTCCTTTGTTACTCCCGTTAGTAAGGACCAAAAGTATTTGAAATGACTAATATACCCTCGTCTTCATCCCCACTTTGATTTTCTTTTGAATTTCCAAGAACGCTGAAAACACCACCACCCTCATCACCACCGCCACCAAGAACACCAAGAACACAAACATAAAATTAGGGTTTTTGCTAACCATAAGCTTATGAATTATGGTTAAGCATTCCTTAATTAAAAACTAAACAATCAATGAACACCAAATATATCATGTTTAACAACACATTCTATGTTTAATACGAATGAATGTGTATAGTTATGGAATATATTAGTTCATCTAATGCTAACTTTTTAATTAAGGATTCCTTAATCATAACCCATAGGGTTTTGATTAGCAAAACCCTTGAAATTTTCAAAATTTAAACAACGTGTACTGGCTTTAAAGTTAAGTGGTTTTTTTTGCTACATTTCAATTAATTAAAGTATCTGTATATTTTAAAAAGACTTCCTATCATCAAGCATGATCTAAAATGTTAATTGTTATTTCAGAGGGGTATAAATGAGCCAAGCCGAGCTTGAGCTCCGCTCGTTTCAAGTAGTATATGCAAAATTCGAGCTAGGGTCACGAGTTATTTCTAAGGCTCGAGCTAGACTCTGGTTCGACTCGTTTAGGGGCGAAAATGGTCTGATATATGTTTATATATCATTATGTATTTATATATCGTAGGTTGAACATGAGCAAGTGCAGGGCCGTCTTTGAGGTGTGCGGGATGGGCGACCGCAGGGCCTCAAAATTTTAGGGGCCTCAAAATTTGTCCACTTATTAATATGTTAAACGTTTAGATAACTAATTTGAATTATATCTTATAAACAATGACATTTTATATATCACATTTCTTCTCGAAAGGTCTCTCATTATGTAATTTCGCCCAGGGCCCTCAAAAATTTCAGAAATTAAGAAATGGCCTTGAGCAAACGTTAGAGAAAATGTCAAATGATAATCTGCAGTGGACAATGAAGGAGGATTTGTGCACAACTCTTCTAGAATGGTTCCACATCAATAGAAGTCAAGAGGTATATGTGACCTGAACTATTATTGATGTGCTTTGAACTTAATTATTACTAACTAGTTACAAGACCCTTTCGATGGAGGGGATGGTTCCATCAATTTGTTTACTAAAAAAGAATGTATAAAATGATCACGACGGAAACGATTATATAGTAAACGAAATGTTTTCTTATATCAGATAAAACATCAGACATAAAATAAATAACATTATCACTCTGGATTGCTTAATACATAAAAATATGTAAAAATGTGTCATAACACTTTATTGTTAAGAGTTAACCAAATTGTCTTGTAATCAACATGAAATCAAACAAATTAAAAACATATAAAATGATGATATATATATATATATATTAAAAGCTTATATTTTAGTAATATCAACTTAGACAATTTCGGTACATGATACATTACAAAGCAATTGAAAAGTTTTTGAGCACACGTTCTAAACATGTCAAAGCAATAATTAGTAAAATAAATTATACTAAGATCAAGTTTGCACAATTTTCATAGGAATATAAAGGTTATAATATGTAGCATATATTATCAGGCTAACACATAAAAATATACAAAGATAAAATTACATACTAAAAGAAATTTTCTTTATTGTATAGTAGGGATAATAAGATATCTAACTTGTCAATTTTTTATTTTCTGTAGCCTTATTATTATTTTACTTTTTTTATATTAAAACAAAAATCTTTCAAGATTTGACATTTATGTGTATTTTATGACCGTTATACCTTTATTTTTTTTCAAATTAAATTTTGAAAGGTAAAATGGTTATTATAGATTAACAAAATACACAAAAATATCAAAATTTGAAAGGTTTGTATTTTAATAATAAAAAAAACGTTACACAGAATAATAAAAATCGACAAGTTATAAAACTTTTTCATTATTATCCCTATAAAGTAACGTACCTAACAATTAGGTACGATAATTGTATACAATGCACATAATACAAGTAAAAAGTGAGATACAATAAAATTTATTTATTTTTAGAAAAAAACTATATGATACTTGAATATTGTCATAATGTTGATTTAGTTATTAAACAAATAAGTATATGATTGTCATGCTTATTAAATTATATATTATATAATCATAATCACATTATGAATATTCATATTAAGTAAGAGTGTGTTGAAATCTTTTAAAAACTATTATACTTCTTACATAGTTTCTCTTAAATTATGAACATTTTAAGTATGTGAAAAAGTATATATTTGTATTCGTGTTATAATCGCAATGAAAAGACGAACATAATAAATATAATTTTCCATATTAAAAATACTAATTAGTATTTGTTGAGTACATGTTTATGTCATTTGCTATTATCAATAAATATAAATAGTATTAAAAGTTTAATAGTTAAAAGGTGCGAAATATACAATTTGTGAGCTATTTCAAGAAGGTAACTAAAACTTACTTTTCAAATTATATCCACATTAGCCATCATTTCCAAAAACTTTGATTAATTTTGTTTTCCTCATTTGATACTTACATATATCTATATTTATTGGTTGATAGGGGTATGCTATTGATAAATATGGGAAGAAATGTTTAGTGTTATCAGCCAGACGCGTAATAAGAAGTGACAAACTGTCTTTTAAACGTTCACCCGAATCAAGGTTCTTCTTCTAATTTCATGCCAGTTTTCTAGAAGAAGTTTATATCTTTTGCATATATGTGTAGTGCACAATATAAAAGAAAATGTTAAATAAGAGGTTCAAACCTAGTTTACTAACCACTGTACCCAGCTTAGACTGGTTTGCAGCCTCTTAGAAATTTGAGTCTCTTGA
>BQNB010072692.1:2041-32351 GCA_026074375.1 Tanacetum coccineum
CATTCGACCTTTTTGAGTTCTAGTATGGGGTTTTTAAGTCTGAGGCTAGGAAACATTGAGAACAATGTTTGATTTTAGTATGGGGTAGTATATCTTCGATATTATCTTGCCTACTTTTACCCGTTGTTCTCACGTACCCCGTTTTCCCACAAAAAATTTTAAAAAATATATGAAAAAATTTTAAAAAAATTCAAAAATAAAATAAGTATTTTTGTCACAATTTTGACTTTCTTGCTGGGTAGAATAAGAGTAAATTTTGACCCGATCGAGCGTGTTGAGCTCTAACTTGTTCCTTAACTTTTAGGCTAAGTGTTCGCTAATTCGCGAAGAACGAAAAATGATAGAGTTAAGTATGAGTAGGATGCTAAACAAGGATTATTTGGAAATCTTAAGAGCTCATGTATGTAACTTGTTGCTTTTTCTCCCATAAGCTCTTAATCGGATTAATATACGTGCTGTTTTTGGAGATTAAACTTAAATCAACAATTTTTATGTAATATATAGCAAAAAAATTTAGTCTTAGTTCAAATTTATACTTGAATTTTTCAAAAAGAAGTCTTCTTTAAATATAAAAAATAAAAAATTGATAAAATGATAAAAAAAACAAATATAATAAAAGCTGTGGGCTGATAAAAGTTTACTACCTCTTGCCGGCTCATAACCGATGTGGTAGTCTTCTAAAGAAAGCCTATAGTAAGAATAAAAAAATCTGAGACTGATAAAAGTTTACTACCTCTTGCCGGCTCACAACCGATGTTGCAGCCTTCTAAAAAGTCGAGGGTTACAATTGCATTATTTAAATATTAAAGTTTAAATTAATAATTGATTTCTTTTTGTTAAATTCAAATATGATTTTGAACTTTGACTATTCTATTTTATAAGCTATGTATATACGGGAAACCTGAGAGTTTTTGAAACCTAAGGTCCGTGAGTCCCGATACTAGTCTCTGTGTGGTGTCAAAAGCCTGGTCACTTAGCCGCAAGGTTGGGATGTGCCGAGACGAAAGTCGCTACATGGGATGATCTCGCCTTCAAACTCATTATTCTTGGGTGGAACGTGAAGCATAGTATTTTGCAAAACGTTGATCCATGGTTGAAATTCAAAATAGCACATTCACCTAAGATATAATAAATGTCGGGAGTAAAAAGTTCACAAGTTGCAAATATGAGTAGTGTTAGCATCTTAACTGATATTTAGCTATGATTTCGTTTTAAGCTTGGTTTGGATAAGTGAAAAGTCGAGGACGATGAATTTATCCTTTTGGGGCATTCTCGGATCGAAATGCATCTTGTTCTATGATCCCTAACAGTTATGGAAATAACGAAAGTCGGAAAATTCTAAGTTTATTCTAAAAAAAATGGAAAAAGTTTTGAAAAGGGGAAAATGGGGTGTTTTAAAACTTGTGATTTCTTAAACTCTCCCCACAAAAGTCTTTGCTACTTTTCAAAGATTTAGTTTGGGGAAGTTTTTAAGGTATTTGGTTTTAGAGCATATAATATTGCGTGAGGACACACAATCACTTAGTTTGGGGAATTTTGATATGTGAGAAATCACATATCCTTATTATATCTAAAATGGCCCTTAAATGATTAAAATAAGCAAAAATATGCTTGTATTTATGTATTTTGTTGTTTATGAATGTGTAGGCACGAATATTGCAAAGATCACAAGAAAACGGTCAAAACTGGACAAACACGGACACGAGAACGGAAAGAGTGCAAAAGAGCCAGAAGATTGCTATCAATGGTCAACATAGTCAACCCTTGGTCAACATTGGTCAACCTACAAATAGACAAAATCCTCAAAATACCCAAAATGCCCTAAATGTTAAACCAAATTTCACCATAACTCCCTAAACCCTAACACCGTTATCTCCTTTTTATAAAAGAGATAATGGTCGTTATCTCCAAAACCCATTTACCCATTTATAACCAAGCCCAAATGCACCCAGCCCATTTCTTTTTATAAAAACCCAAGTCAAACCCCGAGGTCAAACAAAGATATAAACAGTTAAAAAGGGTGCGAATCCCTTTTTACTGTTCATCGTCTTCTTCAATCAATTACCCGTCCAAATCATAGGGTAAATCCAAATTGAGGACGTGGCTCAACAATTCAAGTAACAAGGTACGATGTGGCAGAGTTATACGTTATTGAGAGCTCTTATTGGTCCAAGTACACAAGGAAGGACACGCGGGCAATTAAAGAAATACACCAATGATTGAGATTTTGCACTAAATCTAGTGCAAAAGAAGCACAAAGGGGTCTGACACACGGAATGCCACGTTGGCAATCCGTATGACAAATATCCATCCAACGGTCATAAGATGGATCCAATGATTGGTAAAGATTAAAGGGTATGGATCAAAAGGAGCGTATAACAAACTTGGAGACCTGGAAGCTTCCTTATCATGCTATAAATACAAGGGCATCCTCACTCACAGGGATCATCTAGCTTAATTAGGAGTAGTGTAAATTAACTTACAGCTTATTGTATTATCTAGCTTATAATCGTTCAATCTTTGTAACTTTCATTTAAAAATCTTTGAAATCTGTTTTTATTAATAAAAGTTTGCATTTCACTTATAAGTCTTATGTTTGAATCTATTTCACTAAATTTGCATAATGGTTGAATAAGCTTTCTACTGTTTAATAAGCTCTCATTAAGCTGTCATCTCTACTCTTAAGATGGCTATCAAATCAACTAAGCTCTCAAAAGCTTAGTTGAGCTTATCAAACTCAAATCTCATAATCAATATTACCAAAGCTTATTAATGGAAGGGAAGTCAATTAAGGAAGGACTTCCAGGACCCTACCAGCTTATCACTTGATAAGCTGGAGTTGTTGATAGCTCTTAGAGCATTTGATAGCCTTGTTTGTGCAAAGGTTTATGTAAGTTCTCAATTTACCATTTCTGTCTTTAATACTTAGCTTAAACCTACATCTTAGTTTAATTGTGCTTATAGCTTGCTTATTTCTGTTTAATTTTGCTTGTGAATGCTTATTGTAGTAATTATATGCTTATTGTGTTAAAACATAAGTATTAATTCTTAGTTTAAATGTTTCTATCTTAAAATCAGCAAAAAAACAAAAAAAAATAGCTTAAGTGTTATAGCTTATTGTTCTGCTTATTTGTCTGCTCATATATGCTTATTAGGTCTGTTAAATGATTATTAATATCTGGTATCTGATAATTAATCATTAATTCTTACTTTTATAGGCTTAAAATGGATTTTAAAGAAAATGAGGTGGTGTTTGGCATAGCAGTACTAACTGAGAGTTAGTACTGTTATAGGCCATTTGGTCCTTCATTTTCATTTTAAATCTCATAACCAGGTTTATAAGAGCAGGGTTAACAATTTAAATAGACTTAATCTAGTTTTTTATAAAGTTTGCTAGTAGCTAGTCTAAATCTGTCATCATTAGTTTATTTTTTTAGGTAATTAAACTATTTCATTTGCCCTTAGTTTAGTGTTTTTAAAGTGTCAAAACCAAGTCCTATTGTCTGCACTTTTGGATTTAAGTTTTGGACATTTAAGTGCCATGTACATCAGATAGGAAAAACAGACAAATAGTCAATTTTAGGGTTAAAAATCAGAGGATAATTTTAGTTTATAGGTCTTGATTTTCAAGACATAAGTAGTTTTTAGGTTGTTAATCATTTGTCTTAAATTACCTTTTAGAAATATGTTCAATTGGTATTCTGTTTTTAAGCTACAAATAAGTAATTTTTCTTTTCAAAACCAAAAGAAAACTTAGCAGGCACTAAGTCAAAAAGCCATTTTCTCTTAGCTTTTTCTTTAAGTTTTTGATTTTCAAAATGCTTTTTGAAAATTGTTTTAAGTAGTATTCTAGGTATACTTTTTAGGTTATTAAGCCAAAAGTCCATAAGGATCCTTTAGCTTATTGAAATATAAGCTCAAAGATGTCTTATGGGGCTGTTTGGGTTAACAGTTACCCCATAAGTGCTTATTTCTTTATTTTAGCTTATCTGCTTATTGTTATTGCTTATTTAGGTTTAGCTTAGCTTATTAGGTTAGTATAAGCCTATTTTAGCTTATTTGGTTTGGTATTTGGTGCCATTTGCTTTATTTTGAGCTTTATAGCTTTCTAGTGTAAATTTCAAGTGAATTTTAAGCTTTTTAGGCATTTTCTGTCTATGCTAGCTTATCATTTTGTGCTTAATTTGTCTTATGTGCTTTTTAGACATAACTTATTGTCTGTTTTAGCTTATTTGTCTTTTTTATTTGCTTATTCCCCTTAAAAAATACAAACAATTAGTTTTTTAGGACTTAGAGTATTTTAGCTTATTTTTGTCTTACTTAGCTTATTTATGTGCTTATTTGAGGTTTACAAAAAAGGTTGCTTTGTAAAAAGTGCTTATTTTCAAGTCTTCTAAAAAGTTATAAAAAATGGCGAAAATAGAAACACTTGGGATAGTGGGAAACCCCGGGTGAGCAAGGCTCGAACCCGGGACCTCTACCACCCTCACCAAGCGTTTTATCCCCTACACTCCCAACCATTGTGCTACAATAGCTCATCCGGTATTCCTTTGCAAAATCTATTCCTTATATACGTTTTAGCTCTTTAAGTATAATAAGCTATTTTTGCTTATTACACAGCTTATTCGATAAGATGTGTTTCCCAACTTATTTTTCTTAGATTCTTTATTGTTCAAGCTATTTTTCATAATTTTTATAAAACATTTAGTACTTTTTATATTTAATTTTCTTTAAAATCATTTTTAATTCATAAAAAATTATAAAAAAAGTCAGAAAAATATAATTCTTTTTTAGAAAGTTTTCTTTTATCATATAGTTCCTAGGAAAAATAGTTTTGCTTCTGTAGGGTTTAAATTGCAAACTTTCATTTTTTTAAAGAACGGGATTCATTCCCGTTCACATTTTTCGTGTTTTTAAGCTCATATCAACTCCGTTTTCATTCTAGTTTTCTTTAATCTTACTTTTTAGTTAATTAGAGTCTATTAAAAGTGAAAAATTTATTTTAGGTTTATCTTTAGAAATTTAGGGTTTTTTAGTCACCGTTTAGGGTTCCCGTTTTGCGTTTTTAGTTAAAGTTTAATTTTCCGTTATTAAAGTTAGGTTTAATTGTCCTTTAATCTGCTCACTTTTAGGATTTTAGAAAACAAATCATCTTTAAACCAATTTAAATCATTGTCCAAAAAACAAACGTGGTCTCAATTTCATAAATCTTTGGGAAAACGACCCGGTAGTCACTTATCGGTTTAACGAATAATATTTTTGTGTAGAAATTGCTTCTAATCTTTGTCCTTAAGAATTTTTAGTAATTTTCTTTCTCACCTTGCCAGATAATCGTCTGGAATTGATCAATGCACTTCAATACTGATTGAGTCAAACACCTAAGTAATTATGACAAATCTGAGTTTACATTCTAAAAACTTAATGTATGAAAGGAATTATGCAAGTGGGTCATCAAAGGGCATTGTCGTTTATGAGGTAACGTTTTATTTTTCAAAATGTTGATTAAATCGTTGGCTCTAAGGATGATACACGACTTTACATCAATGAGTAGATATACAGGAGTTGATAATACTATGTGTCGTAACTTATTTACAAGTCCATGTGATTTATATCTCAGGAAAAGTATAGGCATTATTTGTAAATTACTAAGTTTATATATTTTCTTAGCACGTCTATTTATTTATACCGTAGTCGTCAATTAATTTGAATAATTATCAGTTTTATATATCACGATTCGTTCGACTCGTTTTAATTCATTTATAAAGATTATTTATTTACAGCTAATACCCTTAAGTTTTGAAATAGCGGATTTTAGTCCATCTATTTTCTAAATCAAGTAATTAACCTTTAACTTTCGTGTGATTGTTTTTAATCCCTTGACTTTCCAAAATAGTATTATATATAATATGTAACTTTTATGTTTTAAATTTTTTGCTTTAACTCTAATAACTTTTACGTTTAAAACTCGAATAAGCTTTAAAATATTTTTAGCGTTAAGTAATTTTTATAGACCGAGATAAGTTTATTTAACCGTTTAAAAACTCGGTTTCATTGTTACCAATTTTAAGTCATAAAAAAAAGAACGTTATTTAGACCTTCTACCTATCAAAGTAAATATTGGCTCGTTAATGAGTTTACCAACCCATTTGGGTTTGGCTGAAATGACTCAAGAGCTCAAAAACATGCAAGCTTAAACACTTCTTTATGTCCATCATTTTATAAAGTGCATTACATGCAATTTGTAGAAAGTAACATATGTATTATTTCTATGCAATACAAAGACCCACATGGCCTACACCTTCTTCCTTTTTTGTTTTTCTGTCGAGCCCCTAACAGTGGAGTCGGTGGCCACTGTTGTGGCTTCTTCTTCCACCCAACGTAGCCCTTAATAATTTATAGCTTGGTTTTCTTGTTAATCCCACATGGTTATATGTTATAAGGTTAGTAACGAGGTAGATACAAGCCGAGACTAAGGGTGTGGTTGTGTTTTTCGTAGCCCAAATGGCTGCAACAGTGGAAGCAGCCCACTGCGAAACCTACGGTTTCAACAATGGCAGCAGCCCACTGTGTCACGTTTGGGAACAAGTATGGTACGCCTCATGGTGTCAAGTATTTACGAGGCATGGATACGAACCAAAGAGCAATATTTGCTCATCTTTATCAGGGTCTGTGACGTTCTAAATCAGCGAGCAAATGACTCGCTGTGGTTCGTCCCATGCTTCTTGGTTACGCCCATGTTACTCGTCAAGGTTACCGCGTAAGAAACTCTTATGAAAATTACATAAAATCCTAGTGTCTAATCGTCCCTAGTGAGCCAACGTAGTATATCACGTACATGTTTAAGGTTTTGCAACATTTCTTGGTTCGTTATTTGTTTCTACGCATGATTTGATGTACACTAGTTCTCTATGCGTTGTTATTTTATGCATGGCACGACTCAAGTTTTTTTTGCATGCGTACATACACAAGGGCTATGCATGGGTTGTACCATGCATGTTGTTCTTTTGTTATGCAAAGCCGAGGCTCTTGTCTAGCTTGCCACGGCTAGACATGCTTCGGTTTTAGTCGTACGCTGGACTATAAAGATAAATGGCATAGTTAAACTATGAGGTAACTCACCGAGGTCTAAGTTTGCTAGCCGATGAGGAGGGGTGATGGTGTCACGAAAGCTTGAACCTCCCTTGGTTTCTACCCTTTTAACCTGACGCCCCTTAGCTCTTGAACCTAACAAAAACTCTAACTCGAACCGTGCTCACTTCCTACTTGTTTTTGTGAATGAATTATGCCAGAAAAGAGAGTGCATGGCATCTCATTTATACAGGTAGTATTAGCTTGGTTTCCTAAATTTTTCAAATTGCGTGTGATGGGGCATACTATTAGAGAATATGGCAATAGTGTTATTTCCTAATACTATTTGCCATCATTAGCTCTTCCTAACACTATTTGGGAATCCATACTATTCTTATCTTTCTTAAAATTAGTACCAGGTGATGAGACGTGCAATGGCATGTGAAGGCTTTGAAAAGAAAAGAGAGAAATGAGTAGGGTAGCCATGTAAGGAATATTCGCATGCTATTTAGAGA
This sequence comes from Tanacetum coccineum, assembly GCA_026074375.1. NCBI lineage: Eukaryota > Viridiplantae > Streptophyta > Magnoliopsida > Asterales > Asteraceae > Tanacetum > Tanacetum coccineum. Next base: position 9,625 of record BQNB010072692.1, read on the forward strand.
ATAGCAATGCATGTTGTTCATAAAATGACTTTCTTTTGAGGTTAACGATAAAAAATTTTTGCAAACTTTTGCGGTACATAATTCTTCTTAAGGAAAAGAGAAATCTAAATTTTTTACGAGGTGCCACAGTCTCCCCAGGTTAGAAGATTTTGTCCCGAAATCAAGACGTTGCAGGAGATCGTGGATTTGCATACAAGTGAGGGTAATTGCCCTTGAACTGGTCCTCATGCATCCCTAGATGAATGTTAGGAAAATATTGTAAACGGACTTAATACTGTTAGTATTAAAGTTAAGTCTGTTAGTTATAGTTAGTACTGATAAGGATAGTTAGTACTGTTAGTAATAGAAGTTAAGTCTGGTAGAGCAAGTTAAGTCTGCCAGCTTTAACTTAGGTCTGGCAGTATTAAAGTTAATACTGTTATGTCAAATAGTTAAGTATGGTTGTGATTATAGTAATAGTTATCTCTTAGCGTTATTCTAGGAAGAGATAAGCATTATCTCTTAACGCGATATAGTCAACTAAATGTATATCTTGGTACCTGCTGCTAAAGCTTTCAATCGAGGGTCAAGGATAAGTGGATATTTCAAATTAATCGACTCATACAGTTTGAAATTGACAAAACCAAGAGTCTGCACAATAAATAGTAGTTCGTGTAATAACCGAGTTGTGAAAAGAATAACAATAGAAATACCCTCACATCAACAATACAAAACTTATAACAAAGGTATGTAAATGTGAGTAAACAAACCTCGTAAGAAAAAGGTGAGCATAATCTTGTAATCAACATCTTGATTCTTGAGGCATGACTTGCTGAAGTGCATGTGGAGCCAACCATGTGTGTTACTTTTTGACGTCAACCTCAGCTTGAGTAGAAGTTGATCAGTAAATTAAGACTTGGCGAAATAGCACAAACAGAAAAATCACGCAGATTTGTCAAGACCAACTTACCTGGTAATATATTGACAGATATAAAAGCCTTTCTTAGTGTGTGTGGAGAGATATATGGCTGCCACTCAATGCTCAACCTAAAGAAACATAGATACGAATAAATTGCCAAATTAATAAGAATACAATGACATATAAAATACAGACAAAGACAGGGCACTATGACCGAACCATCATATTTGGCTTGTAAAAATTCCACAAAAGAGACCACAAACATAAAATTGTGTGTCCAAAGTTGCCATTTTTGCAAGAGCACTTGAAATTAAAATATAAATGAAAATGGATACCTTCAAGAAGAGTGACAATTACAGAACCATAAACCGCGCTTGTATACTTCACATCAATAAATCTTTGCTCATATGGTGACATAACAGAACTCCATGTTCCATTTTGAAGTGATCTCGATTCATCATTTCCACATTTGCATAACCCCCGTGAAGCATCCCTGCAAAATAAATAAAATTTAGCAGAATGGGAAACGACATAATGTTGCCATGTAATGCATACAACCTCCTTAGTTGTTTTATTCATATAATGTCTAAAAGGTGTTTATTAATAACAATTTGTTATAATAAGGTCTCTTAATGACGTTTTATTTATTGTGGCAAGGTAAGTTGTATTTAACTACACAAACGTTGCTATAAATGTTACTGGACTAGAAAGATTGTGAGACCCATAATTTTTGTGGACATGTGCGGCCGCTCCACTTACACAAGGTAATCATCGACTCTGTTCCCACGTTCCATTAATCATATTATTACATGATTGACAAGTCTCATGTCCCGGCCCGTTAAGTGCCGCTAGAAGGATAGTTGTCTCTTTCTCTCTTTTGTAAAGATCAAAATTTTACAAAACATTCCCCAAGCCATCTTGCCCCGCTTCATCTTGCATATGGCTTGGTAAACACATGAAATCGGCATGTGTAAGATTTTGATTTAGTTTGTCACATTTGAGTAGTCCCTTACATGGTACGCTTCTACTAGACAACGTGTTGAATGAAAAGTAGTGGAGATAGCCCGGGATCATACATGAATCCCAACACTGTGTTTTAGAGTTTTTTCATTAAGGAAAAGTAAAAAAAGTAAAAGTAATGATTTTCAGCCCAATATTGAGAGGAAACATTTTACTTTCAAAATCAACTAACACTGTATTCTCGAGCTAAGTTAAGAAAGAAAATGAAAATAAAACAAAAGAGGTTGTGTTTTCGAGTAGTACTTAATGAAGAAAAGAAAATGAGATGTAAAGAAACAATTCTCGAGCCCCGCTGTTATCTGCTACATTTAAATGGGTCTGAGGTTGAATCATATCATTTTTTGTTAGTGTTATTTTGTTAATTATTAAGATAAAGTGTTTCTTCCTAATTTTGAGAAGAAAATGTTTACTTTACATTTCTTTAATGAGAAAACTCATAAACACAGTGTAAATTACTCTTGTTTTTCATTCTTTTTTTCTTCCTTAAGTGATATTCGAAAACACAATAAAGGATCTTAACATGATAATGAAAAAAAAGCGATGTGACATTAATGTGTCATATGTTATAATCGAGGTCATTCGCCGATGCATGATGAATTGAATTTTAAAATGCCTATTTTTTTTCTTTTTTGTAATACAACATTATCATATATTCAAAGCTCGTTTAAAACTACGACGTTTATGTCGTCTTGCTACAGTAGCCGGCCCTTTGAGCTTCCAATTTGGGTCGGTCCATTTAGTTTTTTTTTTTAAGTAGATAATACAAAAAAAAATTGTTCGGCACAAAATAGGAAAAAAAATACAAAAGTACTGATTTAATCAGATAAAAAACACCCGCGACATGAGGCCCAATACATGAGCCCATATGATAAAAAACTATTAAGCATGAGGCTCAGCCACAACGTGCGGGCTATTTTACTTGATAAAAAAACCAGAAAAAAAAACCTAAAAAAAATTAATTGTCGACACCAATTAAAAAAAACCCGCCCCACATCAACGAAAACATACCCGCCCCGCAGCAACGCACGAGTACTTTTGCTTATTATACATCATTCCTGCATCTTGGAACTCTTGACTTTAGTTAAACATAATAAAATTGTTATGTTTCACTAATAAATCTTTACTTATATATAGCAACAAGGATATGACTTGGCATATGTGACTAGGCATGATATCTATGACATGGCACACTTTTGGGAACAACAATGCCACGTCAAAGGGCATTTTCGTCACCAATTAATTATTTTTTCCGAAAATGTGTAAAAATTTACCAGTTGCTAGATTCGAACCCTGGTATGTTGATACAACAAGCAAAGCTTCCACCACTGTACCAAGCCAGATTTTGTGGTAAGCAATTCAAAAACTAAAATGTCATACTTTAATAAAAACACGATTCTTATCTCCTAACAACACAATCGGCGGTTTAAAGTTTTGAATCACATCCATAAACTAGAACCCTAAATTTACTCCCCTATCATTCAGCATTTCCAAAAACAAATCCTCCCAAATAACATAACGCTTTTGAATATGCAGTTGTCATTCCCTAAAAACACTGCTAAAACTACATCATATGAATTCAAATATGTGCGTCATCATCAAAACCCTAAATTCGATATATATGAATTTTGATTTATGGATTTTGATTATTGGGTTCAGTTTCGCTGTTATTCATGTATTAGGGATGTTGATTGATTAAACAAGCCGGAAATTAAAGATGATACACCAAAGGTACGATTCTTGGATCTATTGAAGCTTAATCATTTTTTGTATTAGGTTTCTTTTCAACTCAAATTGGGGATCTATTGATAGTTGTATCAGTAGCATCACTCATGTTGACTGTTGTTTCTGCTATAAGTTCGTGTGATCATGTATCTATCATTGATTCCTGCATCCTTTTGATTTTCTTATCTAGACTAATAGATGAACTATTCAATTTATGATTATAGTTATCGCAGTTCCTGAAGGGGTTCTGATGACGTATAATGGGTATACCAAGCCACTGGGCTTGGGCCACATTATCACTTGGGCTTTATGGCTAAACCTATCAATAATAGACCATGGTAAAGCCCAATCTCGCGTGGGCTTCGGCCCCGAACCTAGCGATCCGTCCGCGGATCCACCTACAAGACGTTCCGTCCGCAGAACATCTGCGTCCGTTCAACATGATTGTCGCGGACCCTTGCCAGACAAGAGACCCACTCCGGCCACTACTTAAGTAACCGAAATACTAGGAAACCCTAGTACTAGACACCTATAAATAGGGGTTACAATACATCCCAAAAGGTGATTTGGTTGAAAAATACACGATTATAAGCATTTAAAAATCTAAAAACAATTTTTATGTAACTATATTATTAGTTATATCAATGTATCCTTGTGAACTTGGTAATCTTGAAGGTTGTGACCTTTAAAATGTATTGTGGTTGACCTTTTAATTTATGGTTTCATGAAAGTAGTGGTAAATGGCTATTGTTTCTAACATTTAATTGTTTTACTTTTTCATTAGGGGTATTTGAATATGTAGCCAAAATAGATATTACAGGAGTTTGGGATGCAATGGAGGAATGCCACACTTTGAAGGTTGTTAATTCTTCTTAACTTGATAATTCCCATGTCGACTTTCAGAAGATATATGCATTTGTTCATTGGAAAAGGGCATGGCATTTTCTATATCATTGTTAAACTTTATTATCTGACAAAATTTGTATTAGATTTTAAGCTATTTCAGTTAACAGATAACATGAATATTTTTACAATGGTTTCATGATTTGCCCAAAGAATGTATTTTCTTTGAATTTTCCATCCTATATAATTGTAATACTGTTATTCTCATATTATGCACATGTTGACTCTATAATGTGTATATTACATCCAAGGTTGTGTCTGAACATGGAAACAAAGTTGGTATCATGTTAGTTGATTTGTACTCTTTGTTGTTGTAGGGCTAGCAGAAGACATGGATATTGATGATTCACTTGATGCCAACAACCGACTTATAGCTGCCTATATGTATTTCTTTGGGTAAGACTGAACCCATGAATAACTTATTTTAACATATTTCAACCTAACAATAATTGCCTATGACCCCCCTAAAGTTCAGTATATATCATCTTGAAATGTTGGCTATGTTTTCGGAGCTAAAGATGGCCGCCCTGTCCTAATTTGGGAAATCGTCATTCATAGGACTTTAAATAAATTTTAACCCAAAAGTACTACTCTATTTTTCCTTGTCGAAATACATTTAGTAGGTCTTCTGCTTTTTAAATTTACAATGAGTATATTTAAGAATATTAAAGAATGTCAAGTATATTTTGTGATTAATTTGTGATTCATGTTACAAAATGGCACCAAGTGATATATTTTGTGTTTCACTATGATCTGAAATGACCATTTCTTAAAAGAATGATCAAAAGTGTTTAGTGGTTTCAAAATCCAAATAGACCCGTTAGTAAAATTTCCCATTCGAACCAAATTTGTGTACTCATTTTGTATTTATATTTTGTCACCACATGTGAAGTCCAATAACACATTGATGCCAGCCACCATTGATATGCCACCCGATGACTCTTCTGCTGATATATCACATGTTGTATACGCAGATGAGTCACATGCTACTGAAGACCCTAATGGAACTGTCCCAATCACGTGGCGCCAACTGTCGAGTCTGTTGAGTTGTGAATTCCAGCAGGCAACAACAACCAAGAGAAGGCACAGAACACAACTCCCTCAGTTCAACAAGTTGCTTCTCCAGTTTCTGATCGTTCAATGCTAGCAATTTTGGTAGGTTATTTGTAGTCAGAATCTTTAATCGTGCATCTTTCACCCAACTGATAATTTGGTTTCTTTCCTTGACAATTCCCGAAGGGCAACCATGACTACTATGTAATAATTTGCAACTCTTAATTGCAGGTCATGAGTTAAATCCCTTCTTTGTCGGAAGCATTACTTCTAGCAATAATGTCTAACAAGATTTTCATGGTATCCTCCTGAGGTATGTCCTTGCATTGTCTTAAATAGTAATGTAATATTATCGAGTATATACCAAACTCTATATTATTATGTTATCATATGTTTTTAGCATATGATTTTTAGCTCAATTAGCTATTTTAAATAAGCATCTCCACTATCGCAACTGAAATACAACCTTTTTGTGTCAATAAGCTGTCTGAAAAGGCTTACCCAAACACCCCCAGTGTCTAATGAATTAAAATTATATTACACATCGGGTAGTGGTACATGAATTTTCATTAATGTTCAGGGGTGAAGGAATCTTTTTTTAGAAATGCAGAGGTGAAGGAAGCTCGAACTGTCTAACTTACAGTGCTTAGGAGAAAGAATAAATATCATCAAGGTATTGCACATATTTAGTCTATTAAAAATAATCTTGACAGGGAAATTTATAGTTGAAAAATATGTGGTGCATCAGAATATTGAATAGACGTATTGTCGAGTTAAAAGATTATGACGATGATATAGATGAGTAGAGACTTCACAGGTTGCTTTAGGATGGTTTTTGATCTCGATACTTGGATATCTTGCGACTACATTGACGGTGAGAAGAGTTGTTATGAATAGAACAATGTTGGCCTTTAGTTTTTGAAACAAATACATATAAATAAGGAGAATTCAGATTTAGTTACTTTTGATCACTTGATAAGTTGTTGTGACACTTATCCAGGGTGATGCCATGGGAAGATGGACCTATTTTGCATATAAATAAGGAGAATTCAGATTTTGGTTACTTTTGATCACTGGATAAGTTGTTGTGACACTTTCTATTTACAAGCAATTAAATTATAGCCAAAATACCTGTTTCAGTTATGGTGATGCTGGCACACTTTTTGGTTCACTTATGTGGCTGTAATGGAGGCTGATGCCATGGGAAGATGGACCTATTTTTCTTAGTAACATGTCACAATGTTTTGTAAGTTGGCACACTTTTTGTATCACTTGGGTATGCTATGGTGACTTTTAACACACTCAAGACGTTTTGTTTTTACATTAAGCTTTTTACTTGAACTGACCATCAAATATAACCTAATATGAAGAGTTTTTCTCATATCTTCAGGTTTTAGCCAAAGCTTCTAAGAAAATATTTTCTTCTCTAAACAGTAAAGTTGGCAACTTTATCATAGATCAGAAAGATATCGATATAGGAGAATTTATCAAAGAGAAAAATATAATTAATGTTAACATGCCTGATTGGGCTTTGGCTCTAGAACTGCAAGAATATTACCAACTAATGTGGGGTAAGAATTAGGAGATGCATTAATGAAGCTTTGGATACGAATCCACCCGAATGGGAAAAAGAGTGCCAAAGGACCCCATCAGCAAAGAAGTGTATAAGGGAAATGCGTGTGAGCCCACAAAGGTGGTTTATTTTGCTAATTATTTCTAGATTATTGATTTTTAATATTTTATGACTGAAGCAACTGAAACTGAAACAGAGAGTTGTTATCTCAGTTCTGCAGCAAGTGAGATATATTTAAACCACTGAAACTGAAACAAAGAGTGATGTTGCAGATGAAACAAATATTAAAATTCAAACTTTCCACCGGTATGTCAAATCTTATTATAGGGCATTTAATTTTTTCTTTTTTTGATAATATATTATCTGCACGTTTGTGTAAAAAAAGTATCTGAGCTTTGCATTTTCATCATATAACTAATATTGTGATGAAATAGGAAACATGACTTTGACTTTACCGGGTCACCTTCCGTAGTCAGGTTACTTGCGCACAGTTACGTTCCGTTATTCCGCTTCAGCTCAAGGTGGTATAAAGTGACTGTATTATCTCTATGGTTCTCTTTGGTTGAAAATGATGCTTCTTAATATATATTATAGATACAACTATCATACTATCGTAGTGTGATGATTTACAATGTTGCCATACTCACTACACATTTATATGGATATAACATTTTTACGGATAATCTACATGTATTTCATGGATGGTAAAGGCTTTTATATCCATTTGATTTTTATGAGTTGTATTAAGGAATTTATTAATGAGTGACAAAGCATTGTTAGTTTTGTGGTAGTTTTCTGTTTACAATGTTTTGCACTTTTCGATATTAATTTACGTCGACTTATAATTATCCATATTATTACGAAGCTTACCCGCCCATCGGGCGGGTTATGAAACTAGTATATATATACATCTAATTAAAAGCTAGAAAACACATTATGATGCGTTATAATGCATCTAAGATTATAGAGATGCATCTAATTTAAGTTGGAGCATCTCAGATATGCGGTTATAGTTACTTCTTATCATTCTTATTTTAAGAATACTTCTTATTTGATCCTAACTAAGTGAATTGAAAATAAAACATTACATCAATTATGAGATAACTAACAATGCACGTTATTCGTCATGAAAACTTCTTTGTACACTACATTTAAGGTGTAGATTCCTTTTTGACCGAACTCTTTGACTGGCTTCACTAATACCTTTGTAGTTCTACGTGATATCCCTCTAGACAACGCAACATAAAAGTGGCCATGCAAAAAAAATCCCTTTTAATTACATTTTGATCATTTTACATTTTATGTATATACGTTACATGAAACACTTAGTCATAAATATCAAGGATGCAAAAATCGCTAGGCGCTAGCTGAGCGGCCGGGTAACGCCTAGCGATTAATCGGTTAGGCGGGGATTAATCGGGGATTAATCGGATTGGACTTTTTATATATAAAATTATAAAATTTTGAAAATATATGCCTGATTTTCCCCATATAGCCGATTTTGTCCGATTTGTCCGATTAATCCTCGATGTGGCCGATTTCTATCCGTAACCGAGTTGACCGATTTAGCCGATTTTTATTCGATTCGGCCGATTTATGCTCGATTTGGCCGATTTTTATCCGATTAATCGGTATGTTGACCCATTTTTGACCAAAACGATTAATAAGGCCGATTAGTGAAAATCAAGGCGGTTAATCCCCGCCTAGCGCCTAGGCGCCGATTAATCGGCCGCCTAGGCCGATTTTTGCAACACTGGTCATAATATCACAACTATAACTATTTACCGTTAAATATTTTTATTATTATGCACGAATACTCGTCTAGTTTTTATAATTTGTCAACTTAGAAGAAAGTTAAGGAAATTTGGCAATCTTTCTTCAAAATTCACATTTTTATCATTGTCGTATTTTAACAATATATTTAGTAAACTTATATATTGTCACCATTTAAAATTACTAACCAGTAACCTATAAATGTAGGTAACTTAGAATGACTAATTTTAACCATTTATTTTTAACTTAAATAAAACATCAACTTTCACCCGACACCTTACTTTTTTTAACTAAAACCTGCTTTCATCATTTTTTTAAAAATAATATATTTAAAAAACCGTTCATTATTAAGCGAAACAAATAACTCCACCCGTCACAAAATTATTGTCCCCTATTGACTTTTTAAGTTTTTTTTATTCTAACTTTAACCTTAAATATTTTTGTTTGTATTATATAATACCTAATGAAAAATATATAAATTGATTGTTTTTAAATGTATTTTCAGTGTTATAATTTTCAACAAGTATTATATAACAAACACAAAAATATTTAAGGTCAATGTTGGAAGAAAAAGACTAGAAAAATCAATAAGGGGACAATAATTTTGAAACGGAAATAGTATATGATTACAAAAAAATTTAATCATCTTTCAACAGAGAGACATTTTCATATACTTTTGACAAATATCTTTTTTGTTTTTTGGATACGTGTTTGCAAAAATATCACATGTGATATAACATTAATATATATGTTTGAACACTCAACATAATGTAATAAAATGGACATAAATAGTTCTATAGAACTATATATGATTCGCCATTTTTTTTTGCATTTAAAAATACAAATTTTTTGGCTTCCAAACTATATATGAGACATAATTTTTGAACTTTCAAATCATTAGTGTTTATTCATATAATTTAGAGAAAATAAATATATAAAATTCTTTTTGTATATTAAAACTCCATTGATATATCACATGTAATATAATACTAATTTATAGATTTAAACACTAAACATGCTGTCGTAAAATGAATATAAATTTTATTTTTCAGTGCAAAAAACAAAGAATCTTTTAGAGTTGTATACAGATAAGTATGTCAATTTTACGACAATATGTTGAGTGTTCAAACTTACAGATTAATGTTATACCACATGTGATATATCAAACGAGTTTAAATATAATATTTTTTTCACCAATTTCTATAAATGATTTTTTAATTTGTGCCCCAAGCGCATAGGTTAAAGAGGGTCTTACTGCATGTGTGTCATCTTTTGAATGGCCAGTCAGTGATTGTGAGGCCTGATATGGGGACCACTCAAAGACTGCTGGCCATTCAGAGGATGACACACAGGCTGTATTGATTTAGAGATAGTCATTATGTGTGATATATGGTTGGAAAACACAAATGTGTATTATTCAATGCGAAAAATGATGAATCTTTTAGAGTTATATACAAATACTAACGCTCATTTTACGACAATATATTAAGTGTGTCTCAACTCGTAAATTTCCGATCAATATTTTAGCCATTCCGTTTGGAAATTTGAATTTTTAATGTTTCGTTTAATTTTTACGTTTAACCGAGAAGTTGTCCCGCGTTTATCTGAGAAGTCGTACCGGAAGCGTTCTGGGTCTCAATTCATCGTAGTCTTTCGTCAGTAGACACGTTTTTATGTTTTTAATTGATATTTAAAGTTCGGTAATTTACGTGAAGTCGTTATTCATTTTCGTTAGTTGCGTGTTCCGGATACGTTTAGTAACTTGTGCATGTGCATGGAACCTTTGAAATTAAATCAAATAAGAGCATTATGTTCCTGGAAAGTTGGAGACCAAATTGCCCCCCCCCTCTCTTGCTCTTCCTCAACCGAATGCACCACATACACACACTTAGGATGCCAAATTTTGAAATCAAATCAAGAGACAAGCTTCCTACAATTTGGCACAAGGACTAGTACTCACAAGGAAATGACTGGAAGATCATTTTGGTCCCCCTTTGGTCTTGTCCCCTTGTCATCGACCATACACACCACACACACTTTAATTTCAAAATTTAGCTTCCATCCTAAGCATCCAATGTCCTATATATCATTCCACCAACACACATTCATTCATTCATTTTATTCCCCTTGTGCAAGAAACACATATTTCTCTCCCTTTGGATTTCTCATATCCGACGCTACAAACAACATAATTTCATCTTATTTTCTCATTTTTGATCAAAAAACCTTTGAAGACTGAAGTTTTATTGATCGAGATAGATATCCGAGGTAGTTTAAACAAACGTTATGGGTGTTTTAGTAGTCTTAATCATTCCTTCTAAACCTTTCATTTCCTTCGTAAGTCTCTCAATCTTTATAAAAACTTGTACTTGTGAGGTCATCTTGATGTATAATACATTTGGTTGTTCAACCGTTTTGTAAGAATGAAGATTTTAAAATACGTAAAAACCAAAAGGTTATTTATGTACACAAAAATAATTAAAAGGAAGACAAGAAAAATATTTAGTTTTGTGATCGTGGTATTTTTATGTAATATAAAGTGAGTTCTTTATAGCTTTTCATATTTCGGCTTATTTCAAAACTGCTTGTGGGAGAAAAAGCTTTATTTTGATATTATCTTTTTTTTTTTTTTTTTTTTTTAGCTTATTAGGGCTTACAAATGGTCGACATTAGGAAAAAACCCCAAGGGAATGTTTGTTCGAGCTTATTTTATACAACTTATATTTATTGTGAATATTCTAGCTTAATTTTTGAATTAAGGAAAAGACTTTTAGCTTATTTGGCTTAACAAATTAAGCTCAATTAAGACTTTAATGGAGCTTTTAAGCACGTCCAACTCAAAAAGCCAATAAACCACGAGCTTCATCCATAAGCTTATGGTTCGGCTTATATTGTTTTGGCTTATCAAGAGCTTATGATAGCTTATTGATGGACCAAGAACTTATTTAAATATCTTTTTCCATACCGGACTAGTTATAAAGGATTTTGATTGATCAAACTTGTGAGATGTAAATTGAAAGTGAGTTTTGATTAAAGTTTACGACTTTGGAAAACGTGTAAACACAAACGGGTCATGCCGAAATTTTGTAAAAATTATATACTTAGGATAAATTGTGAAAATATATTTTTATAAGACTTTTCCGAAAAACATATTATTTATAAATGATAAACAATAAATACTTAACTATATAAATAAATTAAAATACTTGTTTACGTTTTTCTAACTACGTATTTAATTTAAGAACCGACAGTTAAGCGTGCTCGTGTGGGGGAAGCACTAGCATGGGTGACCTGCCGGGAAATGGATAAATTAAAGATATAAAAACATCATTATCAAAAGGTTTTAGATCAATATTTGGGATTTTTGGGTAAAAGAGCAGAACGTTACATATAAATCTATATAATATATGTGTGTGTTATGTGTGTTGTGTGTATGTGTATATATATTATATATATATATATATATATATATATATATATATATATATATATATATATATATTACGTAAATACAAATATTTAGCTTTATAAATTTAATATTACTATATACCAACAACCACATTACGATCACTAACGTTTTATTAAGAAAGTATTTTTAAGTAAACTTTGATGCATCACATCGTACTTGTTCTATCCTTCCGATCTAAGCGAAACCTTATTTTCTCCTTAGGTCGCATCGTGTCCCTCGATCCATTTTGTGGGGAAAACTTGAGGGGGTGAATAGTTTTTCACCAAGATTTTTCGATCTTTTTTGATTTGTTTAACACTTTTGAAACTTTTTTGTGAAGTGTCTTGATATGTTGTTTGAAAATTAATAAAGTAAGATGATGGTAAGAGTAAAGAAAGATAAAGTATAGAAAGAGATCACTGGGACACATAGTATTTTTTAGTGGTTACGGTACAAAGGACAACCTTCCTTTCCCTACCTACACTCCCTGTGTTCACCTACTCGAGGTTTGTTAAACACTAATCCACGAGCTCCTTCACTTGGCGGAAAAGCCTTCACAACGTGGTTCAACTTCTTTAGGTTTCAAAGATGATCACGTATTTGATCACACACGAGATCGATGATAACACAACATACACTGGATGTACAACTAACAATACAACAATTAATCACACAGCAAGATGATCTTTTGAAGAAGTAGAAGAAGGAATCAAGATCAAGACAGTTTTTGATGCGTGCTTGAAACTTTCGCGTATTTGGCAATTCCTTTCTTGAAGTGAATTACCTACACAAGAATTAGAAGAAGAGATGCTAGAGAGAGAGATCAATTGATTAGAGAGAAGATTATATGAGAAAGGTGTGTAAAAACATGAGAAATGGCTTGGTATTTATAGCCAAACATATTTATGTAGGGCCGGTTTCTTCGGTGCTGTTATCCACTTGGCACCGGCTTGCAAAACTAAGGGCACCGGCAAACAGTAACTAAATCCGGATTTTGATTTGCAAAATCTTGAGAAATCTTGTGAGATTTTCCTTGGATTTGATGCATTTGATTATACACTAAATGAAATAATTAAATTAATAAGTGTTGGCAAGATAGTTTTGTGTTCAATGTTTAGGGTTTAAAAAGATTTGTGTACTTTTTCAAGTTGCATGTGTTTTTCTACAAAGATGGGAGATAGTAAAGAGATCATGTTTTGAGATGATAAGAGGTTTGAGAAGAATGGTGAGTTAGAATGGTTATGTTTTGTCATTAATAAACCTTAGACTAAGTTGATTGTAAAAACATTTTGTTTAAAACCGGTTTATTTGTATTAACAATCTCCCCCTTTTTGTTGATGACAAAACATATTAGGGATGATTAGACTTGTATTTAAACTTGGTTACTTTCTCCCCCTTTTTGTCAAAACAAAAATGGAATGCAAATGTATGAGAAATGTAGAGATATTGTCAAGATGGAAAGCTCCCTCTTGATGAATGCTACAAAACAAATATGTTAGAAACAATGAGATATGCTCCCCCTTGCTTTGTGAGTACTCAAAGAAAAGTCTAGGTATGTCCAAGAAATAGAAAAAAAAAAAAAATAAAAAAAACAAAAACAAATAAAAAAAAAAAAAAAAAAAAAAAAAAAAAAAAAAAAAATGACAACTATAAAATAGATAAATAATAAAAAATATAAATAAAAAGAAAAAAATAAAAAAACAAAACAAAGAAAAAAACAAAAATAATAAAAATGGACTTTGTATTACTACTGGCTAGCCGGTGCTGTCCTATGAAAGGCACCGGTTCGTTAGCTAATGGCACCGGCTGACTTTAAAAAAGTCAAAGTCCATGAATTTTAAACATAATTTAGAATGGTAAAGAGACAACAATATAGCACAACTAATTTTATTAGAGAGAGCATAAAGACATTACAATAAGACAAGAGATTCTTAACGAAGGTTCCTAATGAATTTATTATTTCGTTCTACTACTTAAGTCTTATTATTAGATGTTGTGCGTTATGACATTTAGGCGGTCGAGAATGTGGTTGAGAATGAATCTCATTTCTCCTTGGAGGTTGTCGACCAAGACTTGAGTCCTTTGGCAATGTTCACAATACATCTCATGAGTGAGCAAGGGAAAAGGGTTGTTGGGTCCCAATGGCAGAAGAGGTGGATGGTGTTGAGTATGGTGGTTGGTGGCAAGGCATGGGAGGGAGACGGAGAGGTGTGGTTTATTGCCGGAGTCGGCGAGGGAAAAGTAGAGTTTATGGGAGGAATATGAGGTGGCTCATTTGCCAACCGTTCAATGGTTGCAAAGGATGGTCTAGGAGGTGATGGATTTGTTGTTGATGGTAGAAGAACACCTAGCACATAGAGTAGAGATGGAGAGGATGGTGGAGTAGAGAATAAGAGTTCAATGGGATCAAGGTTAATAGCTATCGATGAGGTGAGCTTGGATGGTTGAGTAGGAGCGGGTGGTGGCGTAGTCAATAGAGGATGAGTTGACTTAGAGTAAGGAAGCAATTTTCATTAGAGTAAATGTTTATTAGCAGATAGTGGTAGAGAGATTATTGGAGAAGTTGGTGGAGCTCTCGATGTGTAGTATGATGGTGGAGAGAATGGTTGATATGGAGGAGAAAAAGTTTTTGGATTAACAAAGAAACATAGCCTAACACTAATTCTTGCGGTTTGTTTTAAATTAGTTTTGTTCTCTTTAGGCATGTTGAAGTTGGAAAGACACAAGAGGTTGGGTGAAGAAGATGGCCAAGGAAATGTGACATATATTATAAAGAGATGGGCAAGAGTAGTGCACTATTTAAGGTTTAGACTTAAATGTTTTGCTTGTTAACTTAGTTAAAATCTAATGATTAGATTATGGCTAAGGTCAACTTCTATATTTAGAGTCTAAGTGATGTGACAAGGAGGAAAAGTTTAAATTTGAATTTGAAAAATTTGTATTTTAATACCAGAGAACACGTCTGCCGGTTTCTGCCGGATGCTTTCTGTTAGGAGGGAACCGACTTTTGAAATTTGAAATGGACACCGCAATCGGACAGACAGGATTTTTGTTAGAGGGTTTTTGGGAAAAGTTTGATAGGTTAGAGGTGGAGTTTTTCTTGACTTCGATGACAGGAAAATTTGTTATATTTTTGAGAGAAAAACACTAAAGCCTCCTTTTAATGTAGCTACAATGAACGTGTTTGAAACGACATATTGACCACGTGTTTCTAAGAACATGTTTACGAGACAAGTTATACAAAAACGTTTTTATTTGTATTAAACAATGTAATAAGAGAATGAATTGACACAAATGAGAAAGACCTTAGGAGAAAGGTTTTAAGAGTTTTGTTTCGGAAGACATAGGAGTTTTGATTGGTTTGGCGTTTTCAAGACCAAATTTTTAACTTTACTTTACATTATTAGATGATTGAAGAAGATTCCATCTTCAAATTGTTTGATTTGTAAACCAAGGAAGAAATTTAATTCACCCATCATGCTCATTTCAAACTCATCATGCATGATTTTGGAGAAATCATCACATAAGTCTTGACAAGTTGATCCGGAGATGATGTCGTCCACATAGATTTGGACAATGATGATATGTGAATCATTTTTCTTAGTAAATAAAGTGTTATCTACTAAGCCCATGGTGTATTGATATTATCAAGGAGGGAAGGCTTTGATGTTCGATCATACAAGCTTTGGGTGTCTTGTTGAGAACGTAGAGTGCTTTTTTGAGTTTGAACACATGATTAGGTTTTTCAAAATCTACAAATCCTGAAGGTTGGACAACATACACTTCTTCGTTTATAAAACCATTTAGGAAAGCACTTTTGACATCCATTTGAAAGAGTTTGAAGTCATGAGCACAAGCATACACAAGAAGGATTCTTATAGATTCTAATTGCCACCGGGCATAGGTTTCATACGAGTCTTTATTCTCTTGTTGATTGTATCCTTGTGCAACAAGTCTTGCTTTGTTTCTAGATACGACACCATTTTCGTCAAGTTTGTTTTTAAAGACCCATTTTGTACCGATGATAGTTTGGTTTTTGGGAGGAGGAACAAGACACCAAACGTCATTTGTTTTAAATTGAGTTAACTCTTCTTGCATAGCCATAGTCCAACTTTCGTCTTGTATAGCTTCTTTAATGTTTTTAGGTTCTACGGAAGAGACAAAGCAGAAGAAGTTGCTTTGGTTTTAAACTTGAGATCTTAGAGTTCTTTGATTTAGGTTTCCTATGACGGTTCCTAAGGGATGATCTTTAGATTCTTTGATGTTCGAGATTTGTTTGTTTAATGGTTCATTTTCCTTGACTTCTAAGTCTTTTCTTTGGTTTTCTATGATGTCGACTTCTAGTAAGTCATCATCGACTAAAGGTGGAGAATTAGGAGGAGGAGTTTCATCAAACTTGACATTGAGAGATTCTTCGACTTTCATGGTTTCTTTATTTAGAACTACATAAGCTTTTTCTATTGGGATATATCTTAAGATAATACTTCGTATGATTAGGGTCAAATTTTTGTAAGGTAGTCTTTGGTATTTAATGAACATTTACTACCAAAAATTTGCAGGTTATAATAAGTAGGGGCTTTCTACCTTTGAAAAGCTCATAAGGAGTTTTTCTGAGGAAATGTCTAATAAGAATCCTATTTAGAATGTAGGTGGAGGTGTCAACGGCATTGCACCAAAACTTACTCATTTCTTATAAGGTTCTATTCTTACGTTCCACTACCACATTTGATTGTGGAGTTGTGGGAGCTCGAAAATTTATGAGTACATGCTATTTAGCATCACAAAAGCTCCGATTTGTACTCAATTATCAAATTCCTGCCATGATCTGTACGGATTGAAATAATGGGGAACCATTTTGATTTTGAATCTTTTTACTTAGAATTTCAAAATGATCAAAAGCTTCATTTTTATGTTTTAAAAACCTTGTCCAAGTGTATCTTGAGTAGTCGTCAACAATGACCAAAGTGTAGAAGTTGCCTCCGTAACTTTGAACGGCTGACGGACCAAACAAGTCCATATGCAAAAGTTCTAGACATTTAGAAGTAGAAACCATGTTTTTAGCCTTATGGCTTTTCTAATGTTCTTGTTTCCAACTTTGCAAGCATCCAAAAGTGTTTTTCGAATTAAGTTTTTGGTAAAGTTTCTAACAAGTTCTTTAGATGATAGCGATTGTATAAGTCGCATATTGGCGTGACCCAATCTTTGATGCCATAAGGTCGAAGTATCATCTATAGAGGTTAGACAAAGGGCGTCTTTTGGAGAGTTCCCAATTTTCATAATGTAAAGGCCATTTTCCTATTCCTTTTCCTAAGTTATGCGTTTTTTATTATTTTGCTTCCGTTTCACTAAATAGTACTTTCCACTTTTTTTCGCAAATTTAAATATGCTTAAGAATATTTAAAACTAAGGATTTTTTTACGTGATACATTATTGATGGTGAGGGAGTTATGAGAAATTGTACCTTTGCCGATGATCTTGCTTTTAGTGTTACTACCAAACAACACGTTACCTCCATCAAAAGGTTTATAGGATGAGAAGAGATCTTTGTTTCCCGTCATATGCCTAGTACAACCGCTATCTTGGATCCATTCATCCGGGTCAAGTTTCACCTTTTGACAGTTACTCGTTTGAGCGAGCATGAAGACAAATCTCTTCTTTCTTTGAGTCATTCCACTATGCTCAACTTCAACAACGAATGCCTTTTGATCACCGAAAGAGTTTTTGGGGCAATCACTAATGAATTGAATTTGGATCCTCCACACTTGGAAGCATCTGAATACCTGGATTGACTCTTCCAACAATCGTTGATTCAAAAGAATGCCGGTTATTAGAGTGATTCTTAGCAAAACTGCCAAAAATAGACTTTTTGTATTTCTTAGAACTGAATAGCCATGATCATAGTACAGTCCTTAAATAAGCATATGAAACTAAAATGGGCCTCAAAAGACAAACTGGCCAAAAACTATACTAAAAACAAAAGTCCAAAAAACTCGAAAAAACACGAACATGTAAATAACTCCTAAAATATAATGTTTCAGGGCTCAAAAGTTCCCGTAACCCAACTATGTTTTGTTACAATGATGTTCTCCTCGTTCCAAGCTTCGAATTAGCTGGTCATGGGCCTGAAACGGAGTCTTTGAACCCAAGTTATGCCACTTTGAATAAAGGCCCTTTCTTCACACGATCTTGGGCCTCTAGAAACAAAAGGGCATGTTCTTCAATACTTGGGATTGCATCAAGATTTAAGGATGCGAAATGATTTAACGAATTAAAGATACTTTAATTAATCTTTCAATTTAATTATTTTGGATGAAATAATCACATTATTAAAATTTAAAGTCGAGAGATTTAGAGAGAATGTCAGAGGTGTTTTCTTACGACGATACATTAACAATGAATGTATTTCCTCTTTGTATATTCTTTCGACGAGAGTAGTGACGAATTTTAGTGAGATTGAAAAGCGGAGGTTTACGCTTAATTGGATGGCTTCTTAGTTGTTGTCAATTATAGAGATGTCGTTGAAGCAAATGTCATGGTTGAAGGGAGTTTGTTTCATCCATAGTGTTTGTTTTCATGCCTTTCTGGCGCTTACATATGCGGTTTCAGTAGTGGTTATAGCAAGAGTGATTTGCTTCTTGGAAAACCAAGATGTTACACAACATCCGAAAAATGCACAAACACCGCTAGTGCTTTTTTTGTCCACATAATCTCTCGCATAATCAAAGTTGACATATACTACGTGTAGAAAACTAGAAGGGGGGGTTGAATAGTTTTTCTAAGATTTTTTAATCTTTTTAGATTTGTTTAACACTTTTGAAACTTTTTGTGAAGTGATCTAGATATTGATGTTTGACAATTAATAAGTAAGAGATGTAAGAGTAAAGAAAAGATAGAGTATAGAAAGAGATCACCGGGACACAAGTATTTATAGTGGTTTGGCTACAAGGACACCTTCCTTGCCCTACTCCACTCCCTGAGTCACCTACTTGAGAGTTTGTTAAACACTAGTCACCGAGCTCCTTTCACTTGGCGGAGAAGCCTTCACAACGATGGTACACTTCTATAGGTTACAAAGATGATCACCGAATTTCTCACACACGAGAATCGATGATAACACAACTACACTTGATGTACAACTAACAATACAACAATTAATCACAGCAAGATGATCTTTTGAAAGAAGTAAGAAGAAGAATCAAGATCAAGACACTTTTGATGCGTGCTTGAAACTTTCGCGTATTTGGCAATTCCTTTCTTGAAGTGAATTACCTACACAAGAATTAGAAGAAGAGATGCTAGAGAGAGAGAGATCAGTTGATTAGAGAGAAGATTAGATGAGAAAGGTGTGTCAAAACATGAGAAATGGCTTGGTATTTATAGCCAAACATTTTACTGTAGGCCGGTTCTTCCGGTGCTGTTTACCAATGGCACCGGCTTGCAAAACTAAGGGCACCGGCAAACAGTAACTAAATCCGGATTTTGATTTGCAAAATCTTGAGAAATCTTGTGTAATCTTATGAGATTTTCCTTGGATTTGCTGCATTTGATTATACACTAAATGAAATAATTAAATTAATAAGTGTAAGATGATTTTGTGTAAAGTTAGGGTTTAAAAAGATTTGTGTACTTTTTCAAGTTGCATGTGTTTTTCTACAAAGATGGGAGATAGTAAAGAGATCATGTTTTGAGATGATAAGAGGTTTGAGAAGAATGGTGAGTTAGAATGGTTATGTTTTGTCATTAATAAAACCTAGGTCTAAGTTGATTGTAAAAACGTTTTGTTTAAAACCGGTTTATTTGTATTAACAATCTCCCCCTTTTTGTTGATGACAAAACATATTAGGGATGATTAGACTTGTATTTAAACTTGGTTACTTTATCCCCATTTTTGTAGAAACAAAAATGGAATGAAAATGTATGAGAAATGTAGAGATATTGTTAAGATGGAAAGCTCCCCCTTGATGAATGCTACAAAACAAATATGTTAGAAACAATGAGATATGCTCCCCCTTGCTTTGCGAGTACCTACAAAGAAAAGTTAGGGGTCCAAGAAGTAGAAATGGCCTTTGTAGTACCGGCTAGCCGGTGCTGTCCTATGAAAGGCACCTGTTCGTTAGCTAATGGCACTAGCTGACTTTAAAAAAGTCAAAGTCCATGAATTTTGAACATAATTTAGAATGGTAAAGAGACAACAATATATCACAACTATTTTTATTAGAGAAAGCATAAAGACATTACAATAAGACAAGATATTCTTAACAAAGGTTCCTAATGAATTTATTATTTCGTTCTACTACTTAAGTCTTATTATTAGATATTGTGCGTTATGACATTTAGGCGGTTGAGAATGTGGTTGAGAATGAATATCATTTCTCCTTGGAGGTTGTCGACCAAGACTTGAGTCCTTTGGCAATGTTCGCAAAACATCTCATGAGTGAGCAAGGGAAAAGGGTTGTTAGGTCCTAATGGCGGAAGAGGTAGGAGTTGAGACGGTGGATGAGGCAATCATTGAGGAGGGAGAGGAGGAGGTGTTGGTTCTAACTCCGGAGTTAGCGAGGGATAAGTAGAGTCTATAGGAGGAATAGGAGGTGGTTTATTTGCCAAACGTTCAATGGTTACAAAGGATGGTCTAGGAGGTGTTGGATTTGTTGTTGATGGTGGAAGATCTCCTAGCACATCTAGTAAAGATGGAGAAGATGGTGGAGTAGAGAACAAGAGTTTAATGGGATCAAGGTTAATAGCTACCGGTGAGGTGAGCTTAGATGGTTGAGTAGGAGCGGGTGGTGGCGTAGTCAATGGAGGAGGAGTTGACTTAGGAGTAACCAAGTAATTTTCATTGGAGTTAGTTTTTATTGGAGATAGTGGTGGGGGAGATTATTAGAGAAGTTGGTGAAGCTCCCGTTGTGTAGTCCGATGGTGGAGAGAATAGTTGATAGGGAGGAGAAGAAGTTACTGGATTGACAAAGCAACATGGCCTAACACTAATTCTTGCGGTTCGTCTTTGATTAGTTTTGTTCTCTTTAGGCATTGTGAAGAAAGGAAGGACACAAGAGGTAGGAGTGAAGAAGAAGGACAAAAATGGTGCACTATTTATAGAGGAAGATTTGAGTTAGACTTAAATGTTTTGCTTGTTAACTTAGTTAAAATCTAATGATTAGATTGTGGCTAAGGTCAACTTCTATTTTTAGAACCTAAGTGATGTGACAAGGAGGGAAAACTTGGTTTCAAATTTGGAAAATTCGTATATTAATATCTGAGAACAGTTCTGCCAGTTCTGCCGGTGCTATTCTGTAGAGGGCACCGGCTTGAAATTTGAATGGAACCGGCAATCGGGCAGACAGGATTTTTGTAGAGGGTTTTTGAGAAAAGTTTTGATATGTTGGAGGTGCAGTTTTTTCTTAACTCGATGATAGAAAAATTTGTTTTATTTTTGAGAAAAAACCCTAAGCCTCCTTTTAATGTAGCTACAATGAACGTGTTTGAAACGACATATTGACCATGTGTTTCTAAGAATACGTTCATGAGACAATTTTTACAAAAACGTTTTTATTTGTATTGAACAATGAAGTAAGAGGTAAGAAAAAGATTTTGACACAAATGAGGAAGAATTTAAGAAAAATGTTTTAAGTGGTTGGTTCCATTAATCCAAGACCGAGTCGAAGAAGATTAAAAGGTTCTCTTTTAAGGGGTTTGGTTAGAATATCGGCAATATTGTCTTTGGATGCAACCTTTTCGATGGATATATTACCTTTTTGAACGTTATCTCGTAGAAAATGATGACGGAATTCTATATGTTTAGTGCGAGAGTGAAGAACGGGATTTTTGCTTAAATCTATGGCTCCTTTATTCACAAAGAACAGGTACGTCATTTAATTTAATTTCATAATCTACTAGAGCTTGTTTCATCTATAAGGCTTGTTGACAAGCTTTTCCGGCGGACACGTATTCAGCTTCGGTGGTTGAGATAGATAAGGCGGTTTGTTTCTTTGACATCCATGAGGTGAGACAACAACCTATGAAGGTACATACACCACTAGTGCTTTTTCGGTCGACATAGTCTCCCACGTGGTCAGAATCGGCATAGATGATAGTCTTAAGACTGGTTCCCTTGGGATACCATAAGCCTATGTGAGAAGTACCTTTGATGTAACAGAAGATTCATTTTACGCCTTCGAGGTGAGAGGTTTTAGGAGCTCCTTGAAAACGAGTACAAAGACATACACTAAACATGATATCAGGGCGACTAGCGGTTAGATAAAGTAAACTACCAATCATACCACGGTATTTAGTGTCGTTGATGGGTTCGCCCTCTTCGTCGCGGGAGAGTTTGGTTTCGG
>BQNB010072693.1:3465-13841 GCA_026074375.1 Tanacetum coccineum
AAGGCTTGGTAAAGGAATGTGATAGCAGTCTTATCTTTTTTGTTGTCTGATTGAGTCGTCTCTAGCGGCTCTATCATTTCCCATAAACCGTTCGCTTCGAGAATGATTTGCATTCGAATTGCCCAAGTTGTGTAGTTTGCCCCTTTTAACATAGGGCATTGAAAATTGGTTGTTGACCCAATTTCTTTTATTTTAGAAGTATTATCTTTTCCAGACATTTTAAAATTTGATTATTTTAATCTTTTTTTTAAAAAAAAAACCTTAATCCTTTATATATTACTTATCATAAACCAAATAAGTAAAATCTTAAAAAAAAACTTTCTTATCGTAAGCCAAATAAGAAGTCTTGAAAATTTCTTATCAAAAATCGAATAACCTAAGGTTAATTACTCCTTAAAAATTATTCTTCCAATATAGTAGGCCGTGTAATTTCTAGACTACTATATTTCTATCTTCGGGTTTTAGGCAAAGTTACAAACCTAAAAGTTAAGGGTAACTTTCTAAAAGATCTAAACCTATATATCTAAAATGATATATAAATAAAAGGAAAGTGGAGGGGTGATTTTGGTTTATTGTTGAAACCTGTTAGGGTTAATATTAACCCGGTGTCCTTTTTTTGTTATAACCCGCCTCCTTTCTTTCTTATCTCTTTGGGGAGTTCGTCTCCTTCTTCCTTCCCTTCTCTGGTTCTCTTTGACCAGCGATGGCGGATGGCGATTGTTAATCGGATTCTTCTCTTGTGTTCGTAACCACGGATTCCCTGAATTTGATTTGTGCGAAATTAAGGTTTCGCAACAAAGATTGGGGATCTGATAAAAACGCCGCGAGATTGGGGTTTTCTTTGGATAACTAGAATCGGTGATGATTCTATTGAGGGTTTCGAATATTGAATCTTCAAAAGGTGTGTTTGTTCCTTTTTGATGATTTTAATTTTTCTGTCCCTTTTTTGTGATGACTTCGCGTTATCCTGTTGTGGTTTTTTTCGTTTGAATCTTGTGAAAAAAAAAGATCTAACCGTGCCTAACCCTTGATTGAATTTCTGGGTTATGTTTTTTTCGGTTTATACTAGTTCTTGACAAGAGTTTGCGAGCGGATGAATCCCTTTGTTGCCAGTGATTAATCACTCGGTGGCGATTGCTGGATTCGTCTTGTAATCGTTTGACAAACACGAAATGATTTTGATTGTGTTTGGTTTTGATTTTGCAAACTGTTTTTTTTTATCCGAAAAAATTTGTGCGGTTGTTTTCTTTGATTCGAAACGAACACAGTGAGATTTTATAAAATGGTATATGATGATTTGGTTTAATCAACCAAAAGCTCTGATGCCAAATGTTGGATCGAAAAATCTAAATCGTAATCAAAATATACCAAATGCAATCATTTTTATAAATCTGAATCTATAATCAATCTGATGTTTGTTTACAGTCTTTGTTTTCTATTTATACAAACTGAAAGGGTGCGAGTAAAAGTTGCAACCCTTGGTAAAATAACTGATTTACAGTTATATAACTGTTTCTTCACTTATATAACCGCTTGTAACCGTCGGTTTGTCTAGCGGGTTGTGATTACCCGGTTTACTTGGTTTTCGGCCCAATACTTAGTACCATAATCAACAAGTTTGAATGTATATCAGGCAATACCACCAATTATGGTAGAGACAACAGGACGAATAAAAACACACCAACTTTCATCATGCATCTTGACCAATTTTCAAATCATCGATCTTCCATGGTCATGTTTAGTACAATCGAGAAGGAATTTATATCAAGAAAACAACAGATGCAATCATAGCACCGGTAGTGAACAGTGTTATATTACAACTAAAACCACTATAATTCCACTTGGAAGCACTTTCTATATGATACTAACTCAGAATTAGGCTCACTGGTTTTTAATGCAACTGGTGACTCATGAAAGCAAAGACATGATTAAAAGGTCAGGCACGTTGATTTTGTATGTGAATTTTTTTAGCTTATGGTAGCCTCTTTTGTACAGCTGTAATAATTTATTTGGAATCGTTTTATAGAATGCCGATAGAGTTGTATACAAGTGTAGGATGTAGCCTAGACTCAAAATCTTAAATCATTCATATGTACGGACAGAGATTTTTTACATTTATATACTGCTGTATTTGAAGATATGAAGTTTGCTGCATCAGCTTGTCTATAGATGTTGATTTCAACAGGATGTCTTTTCGGTTACTTCCTTTTTTGTGGTTTATATGTTTATTAGGTTAGACTTAATATGACAGACTGGTTCTTTTCATTTTTTAAGCGTTTAATAAGCTATTATTCATCTGCATCTGTGGTGAACTAATTAAAACATCGCACAACCCCTATTTTTGAGTTTCCTTAGAATCAAGAGATCACAAGTTCAAGGCTATTTGTAGCTTAATGAGAAATAGAAAATACAATAGTAATTGTATTATTAATTAAAAATTCCAGTTTACCTCATGATAAATCGTTAAATCCATTTCGTTATTGTTAATAAAGATCAGTAAGTTGTAGCAAACAGAAATGAAGCAGACGCTAATGTCTAAGGCACAAAAAACGTTGTTTTAGAAACTCAGAGTTGGTACAGTACAGGTGTTAGTGCGCCAAAAGATAGCACTACTTGGCACTAACAAATGGTGTTAGTTTACTTGGTGTGTCTTAGAATGAGATGTTTGGCAGTTTGTATATGGCGATTAGCATGAATATTCGTTGTAATATGTTTATGGGTAGATGTAGTGATTCAAAGGGACTGTCTTTGGATTACTATATGATAGCCACATAATTTGGGTATAATAATATAACCCACTGCCTAAAAAGAGCTGAAACAACACATAATAATGAATTCACATCAAGGAAGTAAAGATGGATTAACTTACCAGCAGTATACGATGATAAGGAGTCTTGGGTTTGCAAAAAAAAAAAAGATAACATCAGCGCGTATTTACCCAAGAAATAACTTAACATCAGATGTCATAGAATGTTACATTCTGAAAGCTAAGAATCATCAGTGGCTGAGTCGGCAGTTAGCTGAGATAGAAAAACACAATGATGTCAAACTTGTGTTAATGATGACTAACAATTACATAACACAGGATCTGTTTCAAAACTGGAAAATGAATGATGTTCTGCTTGTCCCCTTCTTTTCTGATTACTTGATTCTCCAACATGGAAACCCATAATACATCAATAGTGTATGACAAAGAATTTGTTGGAACTAATGATATAATTAGTTAGTTAATATAGTCTAAGGACCAAATAGTATTTATTGTTTTTATGTTCTGTAATACGTAAAGCCTGTAAACACTTTTTGGTTATAGGCTGGGTCAATATGGGTCGTTTAGTTAGTTAGGATATGACGGTTACAGGTTGTAACGTTTAGTTTAGGTTGTGTCGATTACTTTTATAGAATCAGTATACCCCTTGTTCTTAGGTGCCGATTCATGTAGTATAAATAGGATCAAAGTCTGTAAACAATTTATCAATTCAATATACGATTTGCTTACAAGTTTCTGTCTTACTTTTCTGCATATATACACGATTTACCCACTGTCCCAAACACCCCTGTACAGATTTTTCAGTCAAACCAAAAACCAAAAACTACGTCGATTAACAAGTCATGATCGAAGGCCATCTAACAAACCATTTAAGAATAAAAGAACGACAGGAAACAAGGAGTTTGAACCCTTTAAAGAATCTGATATATAAATGAATAAGGGTTGATTGTTACAGCAAAATTCTATCCTATATAAAGTGAATGAATCAGTGCCATCATGAAAGGATACACCGGTTCTAATAAAGTAAAAGTTATAACCCTATAAAGTAATAGTCGTATCTTTCTAGTCTTTGGGTCTGGGCTTGGAAGTCCAACAGAAACAATAATAATACTGGCTTTATAAAATAAGTTCAGGGCCTGTTAAATCCACGCTTTTCATTGTTTCTTCTTCATGGTGTCGACTTGCAGCCCTACAAAGATTAATGGGATTATGATTTCCATCATATTCCCCCCTAATCTATTAATCTTTGTGTCTTTAATCTTCTTGTTCCTTGATTCCTTCTTGTTCATACTTTCTATAATCTTGATGTCTTCATTCTTTAAAAACTTGATGTCTTCAATCTTTAACAATCTTTAAAATCTTAATCTTTCTTCTTATCATAAACCAAATAAGATAATCTTTCTTCTTATAATAAACCAAATAAGATAATCTTTCTTCTTCAATTCGACATCTTTTCTTCTTCAATTGGCATCCATGGTTTTCGTCTTCTTTAAAAGAAAAAACGCATGTTTGATTCTTGAATGATGGATGAACATGAATTGTTGTGTTGTTTGATCCCTTGGCTCTTGATAACATATTGAAAATTCAGTTATAGGTCGAATTTCCACAGGTTCTTATGGTTTCCAGGATCGCATATAATTGATCAAACAAGCATCATGATATAACAACCATTCAAGAATAAAAGAACGACAGGAAACAAGGAGTTTGAACCCTTTAAAGAATCTGATATATAAATGAATAAGGGTTGATTGTTACAGCATAATTCTATCCTATATAAAGTGAATGAATCGGTGCCATCATGAAAGGATGCACCGATTCTAATAAAGTAAAAGTTATAACCCTATAAAGTAATAGTCGTATCTTTCTAGTCTTTGGGTCTGGGCCTGGAAGTCCAACAGAAACAATAATAATACAGGCTTTATAAAATAAGTTCAGGGCTTGTTAAATCCATGCTTTTCATTGTTTCTTCTTCCTGGTGTCGACTTGCAGCCCTATAAAGATTAATGGGATTATGATTTCCAACATATTCCTCCCTAATCTATTAATCTTTGTGTCTTCTAATCTTTCTGTTCTTAATTTCTTCTTGTTCTTAATGCCTTCTTTAAAAAAAATCTGGATTTCTTCTTTCCATAGTATGTGGCTTGTTGTAGCTTGCAATCTTCTTCCTCCTCTAACTTGATCCCAAAGTGCTCTAATTTCTCCTTTCCCTTCTCTGCAGCATTTGATGCACCCATCTTACCAATCTTCCATTGGTATTCTTCAAGACTTTCTGAGTCTTCTCCTTCTCTCATAGGATTCTCTGGTGCTTTGGCTGTCTTATAGTAGGAGACAAATACTTCCAAGTAAGTCATATAGCACTTCCTGATTTCTTCTCCATCTGATCTAGTTAGTCCTAGTATTTTTGCAAGCGCACCAAATTCTTGGCCAAACTGCACACTAAAATATCCTTCAATTCGACATCTATTCTTCTCCAATTTGGCATCCATTGTTTGATTCCCTTTAATAGAAAAACGCAGCTTTGCATCTTGAATGATGGTTAAATCATGAATTGTTGTGTTGTTTAATTCCAACTGGCTCTGATGCCACTGTTAAACAGTTATAGGCCGAATTTCCACAGGTTCTTATGGTTTCCAGGATCGCATATAAATGATCAAACAAGCATCATGATATAACAACCATTCAAGAATAAAAGAACGACAGGAAACAAGGAGTTTGAACCCTTTAAAGAATCTGATATATAAATGAATAAGGGTTGATTGTTACAGCAGAATTCTATCCTATATAAAGTGAATGAATCGGTGCCATCATGAAAGGTTACACCGGTTCTAATAAAGTAAAAGTTATAACCCTATAAAGTAATAGTCGTATCTTTCTAGTCTTTGGGTCTGGGCCTGGAAGTCCAACAGAAACAATAATAATACAGGCTTTATAAAATAAGTTCACGGCCTGTTAAATCCATGCTTTTCATTGTTTCTTCTTCCTGGTGTCGACCGTCCTATGACCAAACCGTATTAAATCATTTGCATGTGTCATTAATCAAGTGTTCAATATATCATATTTACGTACAACAACCTAAGAACCACACAAATTTATTACAGTAGGAATTTGCTTAGTTTGTCACACTTTCAAGATTCATTTAGTCAACTGTGAAACTTTAGGATCCGAGCTTTGTTTACTTTTGAAGTCATTCATATCAATAATCATTCGGGTGCTCATTATAACAGTCATATATCTAAATTGGTACTTAAAAGAACACATATGATGATTTATTGTATAACGAGTAGAGTTTGTATCAAATTTGGTGTGACTTAGCAAGATATATTGTGGTACAAAAAAAAGTACACCAAATTTAATATCCTAAGGCAAAATGGCTGGCTTGTTTTTGTGTTAAGGGATGATTGTCAGCTGAAATCTACCAAACTTTTAGTCAAACCTATACTCCATTCGTCTCTATATAAGTGTCCACTGTTAACTTTTGAAGTCATTCTTTTGCAAGTTTGACCTTAACTATTTCTTTTTGTATTATATGATATTTGATGCAAAATGTATGAATAGATTGAGTTTTAAATGTATTTTTCATTGATATAATTTTCATTAAGTATAATATAACACAAACAAAATAATTTAAAGTCAAAGTTGATGAAAAAGGACTTTAAAAGTCAATAGTGGACACTTATTTAGGGACGGGGGGTATTATTTATAGGACTCTCAAATGCCCGTAATTATTCATATGTAACCATTTTCTTGAAAATGAAAAACTTAAATTCTCCTTTCTATTGCTAGCACAGCAGTGAGAAAATATAATAACATGGCAAGTCTTTTTATCCATCATGTAAATTGATCTAAGCCACATAAATTAGAAGTCAAAAGTCAAAGTTGTTTGACTTTTTTGCCAACCTTTTAGTGATACCGTTGATGAATTACAACACGTTTTTAAATACATATGAAGCTACCAATAATTTCTTTTATTTAGCGATGAGTTTAGAAAGTGGTTTGGACTTTGGAAGCAAGTCAAAGTAACATACATATAATTACCTATAAATATGCTATTTTCAATATCTAATTTGAAAAGAAAATTTACCAACTATACACTTTAATTTTATAGAGCCGTGTTTTTCTATACGTAATACAATAATCTATAAATTTGCATTACTTTTCACCTGTAACACACTTTTAGAAAGTCACATTTAAAGAGAACATTAATAAAATGAGTAAGACATTAAAAAGCTTTCGAGTAGCATTCTTTGATACATGTTCATATTGTTGTCCTCGCTTCAAGTTTATGAGATACCAATGGTTCTACTAAAGTGGTAGGCCTTGCCCTCAATAGTTCTATTTGTAATGGCGATGCCCGTTTTGAGGACGAGCAGACCACAACAACCATCGTCAACCCAAACGACCTTAACATAGCGATACCGGATCAAGTGTTAGAGGAATCAATTCTCTATACGCCGGACAAGGTAGAAATTACCTCTGATAATGATGCACGAGATCAAGCTTGTGAGGTGGAAACGAAGGTGTTAGTGGATGGTAAACAAGATGACGCAAAAGTGGTGAAAGTGGTGGGTGTGGCCGTTGAGCAAAGCAATGACGAGCCAAATGTGTTGGAAGGTAATGGGGTTATAGGTGTTGGGGTAAATGAAATTAATAAATGGGTTGATAAAGAAGTTCAATACTCTGTTTCTACCCTATACGTTTTTATTTCGTTGTTGAAGTGTCTTAATGAAAAAAACATAAAGAAGAAAAAGATGAAGGCTGAAATTCAAAGAAGAATATGGAATCCCGGAATCAAGATAAATTTTTTTAGACATCACCTTGAGGACAAGGTGGTTTCGAAGGAGTGGAGAATGTTACGGCCAGGTTACCGAGGGACGGTCGACCCAAGAGGACCAAGTCCAAGCCCGCATGGCAAGATGATTATGTCATGTGAATCTATCCATAAAATAATGTTATTGTTTTAGGAAAGTCATTAAGTATTTATGTTTAACTAGAACCAAGCTTGAATAGGATGCAAGACATTATACAAGAAACAAAGGAGAAAAAGAATATTAAGATTGTGAAAACTGTTGCGTTCTTTAGATAACTTCAAGACCGGGAGTTGGCGCTTAAGTGGGACCTTATGATCCAGATCAACAAGGTACAAATGAGGACCTTTGAAAAAAGAAGTTCCTTGATTATATTAAAAAAAGCTTTAGATGCTTGTTGTTGCTACCATGGTTTGTTAATGTTGTATGCAAGGTTACAATCTTTGTATTAAACTTTGATGGTTGTTTACTTTTGCTTATGTATTAAAAGTATGACAATGGTTGTTCTAGTAATGTTTTTTTCTTGTCTTAGAGTATATAATTATTTGTTTACTTGTGCTTTCGTTCTATTAAACTTGGGTGGTTGTTTAGTTATGGGTATGTAATTTCACCCAAAAAAATTAGCATGAAAAAATTTAAAACAAAGGAGTAACAATTAGGGTACACAATTTGCGTGCAATAATAGGTAAGAAAAGTGGTAAACACATGATTTAATACACCATTATAGTTACAAAGTACCAACTTTGTGTTTAAAAAAAGAACCATCTTCTCACGATATGCCAGGGCAACGTCAACAGGATCATCTACATCCAACGATACGCCATGCGCCAACCTAAATAAAAGTATACAAACCCACACACCACAATCACCAAATATACCCCCTGCTTAGGAACATTGTTCGCTAGCCTAAACGTAATGGTATAGTCGCTAAGATCTATTCCATTCGTTTCAAAAACATTTGCACGGTGTAGAACAACGGGAAGCTCAACCTGTAGAACAATCTATAGTCATACAAGTCAAATACATGCATGGTGGATACAAAATGGTGCTATATCCATTGGTAGTTATAGCATTTGATTTTGTTTGATGTTGTTGGTTTATAGTTTATGTTTCATCTAGTTGGTTTATCGTTAATGTTTGGTTTATAATAAATTTGATACTACTAAAATGTGTTTTTATGCTTGTGTTTAATAATAGTGGTAATGAAATGCAATATGGAAATAAAAAGTTTGTAATGACAATCTGCATGGATAAGCATAACTTCATTAACTTGTTCACTGGTTATACACACAAACCTTGAGACTTAAGAAAACATAACACGACCTAAACTTGACATATAGAGGATGATTTCCAAGACAAAAGAAGCAAAAGAGAAGACAAGCAAACCCTAACAACTAGAACACAAAAGATAAAGTTAACATAAGATGAGAGGGAGCACTAAATAGAACATCACTGGAGCATCACTGTCTGTGCAACTTAGCAATAAAAGAGATTTTCTTCAGGACCTTTAGCTGTGTCTCACTGATAAGCTTCATCATCCCCCTAGCTTTCTCCAACTCATCATCCCGAAGCTCCCTAAGCAATCTAAGAGATCATCAACAACATTGGACCCAATCAACCTTTGCATCTCAATTATTTGCTCACGCCTCTCTTGACAACAAACTGTCAACTCTTGGCACATTACATATGTTTCCCTAACCAACTTAAAGTCCCTTTCATTGTCATTTTCAAACAACAAAGCCATCATGTCTGTGAGTTGGATAGAGTTTGCAGCTAAAGCTAGCTGAGATAGGTGAGCCATTGTTGTGGAAGGAAGTTATTTGTAATTAATAAAACATTTATGAGGGGATTGTGGTATGTAAAAAGGTAGGGTAATGACCTAATTTAAATAGGGTGAAAAAAATTAAACTAATATTAAGAGATAAGTACATTGTTGGGAATTATATTGATTTGATGATACAAAACAATGATACAAAACAATGAAACAAGAAAGAAACAAAAGGTAAACAAAAGGATCAAAATTGACATTATAGAATTCTACAAGATGTAGGAGTACATGAAGATTTTAGAAGATTTGGTCAAAGATATGAAGATAAAGATTAGGAAGATTTATTTCCTAATACAATTAGTTTTCCTTGTAAGGTCTTATGAACTATATTATATAAAGAGATCCATAGACATAGTTTTTAGTATCCATGTGTATGAAAAACGTGTGTGTACATAAAGTGTTAAAGATGTAGACGTCTAAGTTGTGTTGGTGTAGCCCCAAGGTATCAAGGTTTCCTTAAACCATGTTAGGATGTAACCGTTCTATACTGATCATATAGAATTAGGGCTTGGAGTGTAACGTATGAATGTAAAACCTTGTTTAATAACAATGATTCTTTGTTTGAATATTCCGCCTTTGTTATTATTAATCCTAGATTAGTTCTAAACAAACTAGAGCTTAAACGATCTAGAACCTATCATGTTCTATAGGTTCTAACAAGTTTCTTTTATCATTGTTCCTGAATACAAATCCTACAATGGGCTTGGTGTTGGGATTGATTCTGACATCAGTAATAGGTTCGGGCTTGATTCTGTTTGTCATAGTCCACATGTATTCCTCAGCTCTCCTCCTGTTGAGCTATGTCATTCATTTAACCTTTTAAGAGTGCTCTCTCTTGAGGACTTCATGCTCAGCATCCTGAGCTTTCTTAAATGTTTCACCAGCCTTAGTGGAAATTGCCTCTTTTGGATTAATTTCGAGCTTCTTTGATTCTTCACGAACCACCTTAATCACTTCAAGCATAGATATAGCAAGA